>JANSTS010011076.1:0-16866 GCA_026546915.1 Sylvicola fuscatus
GACGTTCAAATTGGCACTGATAGCAACTGAGAGGATCGCTTCGTCTTTTATACGATTGTCAGAGAGATTCTTCGCGCATTTGATTAAATATAAACCCTAATCAGAGTTTGCTCTCAATAAGAGTTTGAAGCTGGTGCTTTGGAAATTCCACTCTCATCGCTGATTGCACTGTTAACATAAGGGGATGCCCGTTAATTATGTTTGTACATATGTGCCGCCATTCGCAATTAAATACGGACTCATAGCCCATGGGTCTTTGGCTTTGATACTTGGATCTATGATAGAGGCTGAATATTATTCCAAAATTATTTTTCTTAAAATTGTCAGGATTCATCTTCGTTTAAATTATATAAAATTGTTGTACATCCATGACGTATCTTTCTTAATTTTTATAAATTCATATGCATTCTTAGATTTCTAATTCTTTTTTTTTTTTTGAAATTTTGGTTATAAAATAATATTTCGGGCAACCAACATGTTTCTAGATTAAACCAAACCAAAACAGAAAAATTTTAATATAGGAAAAGAAAATATCTTCTTCCCATGTTTCTGTTTCTTAATTAATAATTTTGTATTCGCTCAACTAATTTTCTTAGACCATGTTTGAGTCATAAAAGCGCTATCAAAAGTCTATTAATAAATCTAATCGTTGCTACTGAAGTCAAAATGCAAAAAAGTAAATATTGAATGGACGAAGATTATTTGAACTGCACGGACGAAAAATACAGTAAAATGTGAGTTGGGTAGGTTAGTGTTTTTTATAAAAATATAAATAGTTCCATCTTGTGGATCTTCCTCGCAAAAAGATTAGCTAATTTAGCGATTAGTTCATGTAAGGATGAAGCAGGCGAGCTTCTTATAATTTATATGGACAATTTTATATAGTTTAATGTTATCATGATGATTTGCTCTATATTAAAATTCACAGCACTTAACTTTATTAACTATTTAAATCAGAAGAATCATGTTCTTGGCTAAATTGCTCAGAAGATTACAATAAACTCATTTCCTTTAGCAAAAACAAATGGGAATATACGAGCATCTGTTAACAAATATTGAATCAAAGTTCTTTGATTCTAAATATTTATTTGAATTCAGTATTTAAAAAAAAACTAACTTAGAAATTAAAAAATAAACAAACAAAAAATTACCAATAAATAAAATATATTAATAAACTTAAATAAAGACAATTAAAAGATAACAACTGATTTTAGAAAAGCTGATAAAGTTTAAAACCGGTGAGTCAGTCCTGTTCGGAATCCCCAATTGGTGCCTCTGGGCATAAATGGACCTCCGAAATTTTTGGTTGCGAAAGCGTTGGCGTCCCAAGTTGTCTCCTTATCTTGACTCTGCCACAAGTTAGTACGACCACTCAGGTCCAAACTCAAATTACTGAGTCCCAGAGACCACCTTGCCGTTTAATTTTAGGTCCGAAGTCCAATTGTGTTGTGCTCTTGAAGACGTTTGCGTCCAAACGGTTTGAGTATTTCCAGCGGCTAAGACTGCCAATCGCATTCACATCAGGGCTACCAACACCATGAGAAGCCTTGACCAATACATCAGATCCACCAGCGAGATTCGATTTGACTGTTCCTTCGATATCACGACGGCCACGATTTGTGCGTTTGGATTGAATGGAGGCGTTACTATCGGTTTACCAGTTGTTAACCTAGGATATTTAGATATGGGCCCTGAGGAGATGGATGAGCGACAAATCCGTTTGATACAACCAGCAGAGCTGCACTGACGAAAATAACTGACTGAAATGACATCTTGTTTTGATTTATTTAATATTTTGCAACGATTACTTGAAGATGTTTAGTGAATACTGATTGCTCTGAGAGGATCTAGTTCGATTTTTTAAGTTAGCATTTAAAAATTGTAAATAAAAACGAATTTCTTATCAGTTTAGAAATGATAAGCGGTACTTTGGAAATTACGATTTACGTTCTCTCGCAAGATGTGCCGCGCTGTGTTTTTGATGCCATAAGTCAGCTGTAATAGAAACATTCATCTTATTGCTTAGTCAGTGGGGGATGTACAATGTAGAATATCTTATTAACATTATATTTGTACTTTACTACAACCATAAGAAAACAATACTCATTGTTGTGTTTTACTTTCATTCTCGTTTTGTACACAATTTGTATTTTGTCGTTGCTTTTCAGTGGGATGCCCCTAAATGGTTAAATTCTTAAAATCTTATATACAGGCCAAAGAACCTATAGATGTAGCTTACTAACTATATAATTAACTTCTTGCTGTTGGTTGCTCAATAAAAGTTGTATCTCTTTACATCCGAAATCTAACTTCTAAGAACCTTCTTATTTATTCTTCATCATCATTCTTTATGTATAATTTACTCCAACGAATACACATGTGCGATTTATAGTACTCGTATGTGTAGGTACCTTTGCGATTAATTGAACGGGCATCCCCTGATGCATATTTCTGGATTTCCATAGCAAAAGTATGTGATGTAATAACAAACGTCTCGCCGATAAGACGCTTCATTGTACTCATATAAAAACTGAAGCGATCCTCTCAATTACTATCAGTTTTGTTTTGAACGTCTTCAAGTAACCGTTGCTCCAGTATAAACACAACACAAGATGTCAATTCAGTCAGTTTTTTTGGTTAGTGCGGCTCTGCTGGCAGTAACAAGTGGATTTGTGGCTCACCAACCTCGTCGTGGTCCATTGACACTTCCTCAGTTACCATCAGGAATGCCAATATCAACTCCTCCATTCAATCCGAACGCAAGAACACCTGACTTCTTAAGTCGTGGGCGTCGCCAAGCTATCGGCGGAACAGTTAAATCAAATCCCGCTGGTGGATCTGATGTATTGGTAAAGGCTTCCCACGGTGTTGGTACTCCCGATGTTAATGCAATTGGCACAGTTCTCGCCAGTGGAAATACTCTTAACGGGCCAGTCTCAACTGGTGGTCGCTTAGATTTAAATTTGTAAGTATTTTTATTTATTTAAAATAAGGGTTTTTTTCATAATAAATATCTAAAATCTTGCAGACATGACGCAAACGCATTTGCATCGAGAATTAACAAACCTGGATTTGGAACGACAGACACTTTTGGTGGTGGATTTAATGTGCTGAAGACAGACCAAAACCGTTTGGACGCAAACGTCTTCAAGAGTACAACACAATTGGACTTCGGACCTAAAATTGAACGGCAAGGTGGTGGCATTGATTGGAGCAACATTCGTGGTCATGGAGGTTCTCTGGGACTCAGTAATTCTCCTCAATTGGGACAGAGTTTGGACCTGAGTGGTCGTACTAACTTGTGGCAGAGTCGAGACAAGGCGACAACTTGGGACGCCAACGCTTTCGCAACCAAAAACTTCGGAGGTCCATTTATGCCCAGAGGCACCAATTGGGGATTCGGAACTGGACTGACTCACCGTTTCTAAGATGTGTTAGCTTTTATCACGGCAGCTTTAATATTTTTATTGTCTTTACTTAAGTTTGAAAAATAAATGTTATTTATTAATAGTTTTTGGTTTTACTACTTTAAAATCAGCTTTTGCAAATGTTAAAATTCATATAATTACAAAAAAATGTTGATATTTCGAAATAGATATTTATTTTTCTATTCGTTATTGCTAGACGAGCTGAATTTGTGTAATCTTCTGAACCTTCTGAGGCCCATATCATTTCAAGTTCGCTAAGAACATGCTCTTCTACTGATTGAATAACTTAATAAAGTCAACCAAATTACTTTAAAATAATTAAACGTTCTAAAAGTGCTGTGGATTTTAGTCTAAAGCAAATAAAACTCTTTATGGCAACATTAAACTGTTCAATTCTCTTCATAGAAATTAGAAGAAGCGCACCTCTCAGATGCATCATCCGACATCATGGTAAAACCATTTTATTTGATTCAAGCAAAGGTGAGTAAATGACTCGAAAACAATTTTAAATTTTTATATTAAAACAATCCTTTATGTAATGATTTAGGGAATGATCAACCTTCAGAGAAAATAGAAAATTTGTTGTAAATAAAAGACTGTAGCATAGATCTTCGGTCGAACCATTTTCAATGCGCATTGATGAGATAAAATTGAGTCAAAAAAAATTGGCTTCTCCAAGATATCTTAAGCAAAAAACAGGTTGCGTGTTGAAGATTTCATAACCAGTTCCATTTTGACTGTGCTCCAATTCATAGAAACGTCAGAAAATGCAGAACTGAATGGATCAACGCTAAGGTCCATAAACATTAAACATGGTGCCTTGGCCAAGCTTTGAAGTTTGAACCTCCTCCACGTTAAGTCGTTTATACGGTTTGTTCGTTTTGTCTTTCAACTTTACAATTTTTATTCTTAAAAAATGAATTTTTATAAGAAAATAAAGATTCCCTTGGTTAAGGAGGCATTTAGGAGTTTGAAGTGTGCATATATTAACTATTGCGACGGTTTTCCATGCCGCGTTTTAGTCGTGGACAAGAAGGAATAGATTTGACCTTGGGCTTTTGTGGCTTAATTGCTCAGCTGTTTAAACACAATAAGAACAAGGTTACACACATGTACAAACATAAGAAAGGGGAATCTTTTGATGTGAGTCATCAATCGAATTCCCCAAATCCCATCACCACATTCGAATTGAGAAAACTCTGATGAGATAATTAAAGAAATGCTCAAAGAGTCTGTCTCATACTCGTAAAAAAGACGAAGCAATTGTCTTAATTGTTCACAGGTTCAGTTTGGATATCTTCAAGTGGACAGCATAAATACTAAATAGGATGCCAGTTCTTTCGTATATCGGAGGAACAGTTAATGCGAATCCCTCTGGTGGAGTCCTAGCTGCTGGAAACACTCTAAACGGTCCAGTCTCAACTGGCGGTCGTTTGGATTTCAATTTGTTTTTTATTTAAATAAGATCTTTTCTTTGTGGTTTGTAAAATCTTGAAGACATGAAGACCGTTTGTTAACAACCCAGGTTTCGGAACGACTGACACTCTTGGCGATGGTTTGGTGGTAAAGACAGACCCGAACCGTGTCAAGTGAATTTTGGACCTAAAATTAAAAGGCAGGGTGGAAGTGATGATTGGAGCAACATTCGTAATCATGGAGGTTCTCTGGCAATTAGTAATTCTCCTCAGTTGGGACAGAGTCAACAGAGTCAAGATGATTATAGCCACTTGCAATGGCAACTAATTATATTAAAAATTAGAACATTTGAATTAAAAATATTCAACATTTGCAACTAATTATTGGATATTTTTTGTAAAAATTAGTTTATTCAAAATCGATTGAATCAAAGTCTACAGCGTTCATATTGTCAAAATACCGATAAGATTCAAAAGTGCCTTGCTTTTTACCGTCAATGAAGTGCGTCGCCAAGTAGCAGCGTTCGCAGAGAACAGCTGGATCCTGGATGTGTCGATTAGAGCCAATAACGTAGTATTCAGGTTTGGTGTGTGCACAAATGTCGCAATTCTTCTGCAAACCGGCCGAAGCTTTCTCCAGGAACGGATAAAAAGTTGGTGCCCTCGGGTCGTCGCCAGAGATTAGTCGTACATCAGCAAACACCACCAGATGCTCACAGTTGCCACTATGCTTGTACAACTGTTGATGGCCGAGGCGAACTTTCAACTCAGAGAACGTATGATTCTCCATTGTAGTCGACTTAAAGTCCCATTCAGTCCACAAGCTACCCAGCTCTTGTTGCACTAGCTTCGATAAATCTTCATTCTCCTTTTTCCGCATGTCATTGTAAAATGTGTCAGTAAAGAAAAAGAAGCCGGAGTTCGACGCAGGCGGCTTCAGCACATCGTAAACGGGATCATTGCTGATGTCTACTTGGGGTCCATAGTTGCATGTGCAGAATATTTTGTCGCGCAACTGAGTCAGTTGGTTGCTACCCAGCACAACAAATTCCTGGTTCAACTGCTGTTTTGTTCGGTATGAAAGAAGTGGCTTGTACACTCGAACACGGATTACTTGATCTTGCAGTGGTTTAATTATCTTTATCTCATCTTCGGGTCGTTTTCGATATTTATATCCTAACTGTTTTCTGTGTGCTTGCGTTGTGGAATTAGTCTTGTAGTAAGCGGCGAGGGCTTTGGCGCTTTCCGGGAGTGCACTGTTTTGGGAAACAAGATCAAAGCTTCGGTTTACTTGTGGCGTGCTGCGGCTCAATTTGACTGCAGGAAGCTCATCGGAAATTGTGCAGTACGCAGTGACATCAATCGACTGCTCCAATCTGGCGTATTCTTCGTCATCTTCGATTCCGAGCATTTCCTGAGGCGTCATTGTGCCGTCCAACACTGCCTGGATATTGTTGTCAACCAGGTATTTCCTGAATTCTGAAGTTTCACGGCTGATATCGGTGAGTGGTGCTAGGTTCTTTTTAGAAGATGCCATTTTTTATAAAGAAAATAAATCATTTAGATTAAGGAGGCGACTAAATCCTAACCTAAATATGAACCAAAACAATAACAATGCAACATTTTCAAATTGACATTTGACATTTTTATTTTGCCATAATTTTTATTTACGAAAATCACACCTAGATGGCAGAGAAGTCGTTCAATTTTAAATGCTGAATATTATAGCAAATAACGCCCGTAGAAGTGCAATTCAAGGTTAAAATAGGTTTGTTTTTAATTGTTGGTGATATTCACAGCAAACATAACTTGCAGTGTGTCCGTCATTTGAAGATCCTTAGAATGTTCCATTCTTATTCCTGCCAGTTCGAATTGAATTAAAATTATGATGTAGCTGGTGGCAGCGGCTACAAGCTACAAATATTTCTTATTAGTATGTTTAATCTTAAGACGATGATAGCGAATTACAGAATAAATCAAGGTGTAATCAACTGTAAACATGCCGCAAACTTTAATATTAAGACGATGATTGAGCAGCTGCAGTGAGAAAATTTCAACCTAAAATGAAAAATGAATTTAATTGTAATTTTTTTTTTCAAGAATAAGCATTTTCCATAAATCAAACATTATGAGAGAGGAATGTTAGAAACAGATTGTGTTTGCCAGCATCAAAAATGAATTTAACGTAAGTCTTAATCATTATAATATCTTACAGAAAGGAGAGTGAAGATTGTTCTCAAATGAAATTTTGTGAACTTGAATTATAAACAAACTCTCAAGTTCAGGAGTTTACCTAAAGTTATGATGTTTCACAGAAAAATTCAAAAATAAAATTATTGCGAAACACTTTTACGATTATTTCCAGGTTTTTCTGTCTTCTCTTTTCTTTTAAAATTTATTCCCAGACTCAAACCATGATTGATGTGCAAAATGATAGAGAGGAAAAATAAAAATTTTGTTGACCTCTCCTTCCTCTCCAGCATGCAAATGGTTTCATGGTGAGGACAATGAGGAAAGAGGATTACCGATTAATAACTAACGGGATCGACTATACCGTTTCATAATTTTGCAGAGATGAATGATGATCCGTCATCCGACTTTCGCAGAGTTGCGAATCGCGATCAGTCGGCAGTTCACGTCAGTTGAGTGTAAACTTCCTGATTTTGCGCGTTTGATTTTTTAATTAATTAGTGCATAAAATGTGAATATTACTTATTTTCTTATGATTTGTGAGTTATGTGTTAATGAATATGTAATAATTTAAAGATAAAGTGATAAAAGAAAGCGATATAAGCAGCAAAAGAAAAAGGCAAGCTTATTCGTGTGATTTACTCAATTACATATGTATTTACTAAACATATATGTATACATTTATCATATGTGAGCATTGTGCAGTTTAGTAAAGTACATATGTGGTGTGATTTAAGTGTGAGCGTGTGTGAGTTGAATTCTGTTCCTGGAATTGCACCTGTACGTGCGGATTACACGCGTGGGGACTTGGGGGAAGGCTCTACAAGTTTTAACGGTATTACTAATTACAACTACCATTTCTATATTTGTTTTGAAAAAAAAAAAAAAAATTGACGATGAATTAAATATTATGTTCATTTACTGTTTGTAATTACGTTTTTACATTTTGTTAATTTTATTTGTAATTGTTTGCAAATTATCAACGTCATTTACACAAAAACAGAAATTACGTTTTTAGACTGTTGGTAAACGATAGAATATCCTTTTTTTTGTGAATTTCATTATTTTTGCCTATGTCCAGAACAACCAACCGATTGGTTTTGAGAGAATGGTATTATGTTCGGTGTTGGCATTAATTGATAGTTGATAAAACATGTAGAAGTAATATAAAATTGATTTATTAATGCTGATAACGATTTTCTTAGTTAAAAAAGGCAGCTCCTTGAACGATTATATGGAAATTCCATTTTTTGTTGGAAACCTATTAAAAGCAAAATCTAACTGCTCGAAACTCGAGTTTTGACCACTCTTGTAATATTTACCACGAGAACCTTAAGTATATTTTATACAGAAAAGATTCCCAATTAAATTTGGAACCAATTTAAAGAGAATTCAAATATTTGAACATTTGTTACAAACACTGACGAATTTAAGTCGTTGTCATTTCATTGGTACGTTTCTCTGGTTTAGCCATTTCAAGAATTTTAATATCCTTTTCGTTTCTAACAAGAGAACTATTCCGAATAAACTTTTAAGTTTACAAGTTGTCATACAAATATACAGCATATTTTAAATGACAAATATTGATTAAAAAGTTCCTCAAAATGTGAAAAATGAAAACATCTTATTTCATGACGTTCTTTTTCTTTTACAGAGCGCAGCATTAATGACACAGTGAGTACTCCTTAAACCAACATCAAACCATTTAGAGTGGAAATTCAAACATAAAAACGTAACTCTTAATTTGGCTTAAACATGCAAATGAACGAAAGCATAAATATGTAAAATAAAAATATACAAACACTTCTGCTCAGTCGAACGTCACAATTAAAAGATGAAGTTCGGTGTAAAACTTGACCGGTTTTTCGAAACTGCAAGGAAAATATTGATTAAGTTTATTACATAAATTTTTATTAAAGTGCTAAAGTTTTTGTGTGAGTTTTTGAAGCATTCAAAAGTAAGTAGAAAACATAAACTATTATTAAAATCAATAGAATAATTACCTTTTTGCATCATTCTTTAGAATTTTTTGTTTTTAACCATTTTTGTTTCGAAATTTCCAAGTTTAGCAATTTTTTTTAAATAATATAAAGCTTTTCTGTGATATTTCTGAAACAATTTCTTTGTCTTCAATAATGTCAAAAGTTTAAATTAATTTAAAATATGTGCAAAAAAAATGTTAGATCGGACTTAAACAAAACTACTGAAACATAAATTTATAATGATATTATCCATGAAGTGCATTTTAAACATAAAAATGATGTTTTTGGAAATTTAGGAGTAGGAAAAATATTGTTTAGTTGTGTGAATGAATTAAAAAAAATTATAGCTAATTTCCTCCGTATTCTTAAGTAGCAAATAGCAATTAATGCAGCGGAAGAAAAGCTTACATAGCTGCTTAGAAATGTTGAATATATTAGCGTAATTAAATTTGAATTTATTAAAAATCCGAGGGTGTAATTATGAATTAGCATGTAATGTCCTAAACGGTGCATTAAGTGCTTAAAGCTCGTAAAGGGTAGGTCATCGGCCACATTAAGAGCTCACATCACTTACATTCTTCATAGCCATGGCGCACGATTTGACCAGGAACGAAATGTGAAAAGCATATATGATCACATTAGCGAGCGCCCTTAATATGATGCACAGCGACAGCATATCAGTGTGCATCAGCAGCAGCATAATCGCCTTGTACAAGAAAAACATTTGGCTGATTAAAATCATGAATCGGTTAATGAGTATGAGAAGGATGCGGAATCCGAAAAAGGAATTAAGCTGCTCAGCGAATACGGTAATTCGCTGATGCATCAGTGAAATCTCATCAATTTCATCACTTAGCCGGCAGCATTTTTCCATTCGCCAGTAACTGCGGCCCCCGCCACCCTTCTCGCTGCCCATCATCTCCAACTGGTCCATAGTTTGGCTCAGCTTCGTGTTGAGCACTCTGTAGAACTGCGACACGGTTAACACACCGACAAAATAGTATGTCGAGACTATCAGCAGAATCAAATCAGCCAGAAAGATTATGCCACTTGAAACTGTGAACCACACGTCGTTGTTGTCGCCTAGCGACCGTCGCCGTGTGTATTCATATAGCACATATAGCACGCTTAGGTGTTGCAGCACAATCGACAGCACTTTGTACACCAAATTCCGCACAAAAACATTGTCGCAAATTCGTTTATCCGGCGTCATGGTGTTCAGGTCGTCCCGCAATTGAATGGCCGCGTTCAGGATGCGTATCAGATGGTCGCGGTAGAGCAGCTGACACACGTACAAAGCGACCAGGGCGACGTGTCGACAGATCGAGCGCATTGTCATGGCGTAGAATGCCGTCGACAGCATCTCCATATCGGAAATGGAGGTGGAAGTGGCCCATAAACAGAACGGCATTATTGCGGCGCACACCAGCCCCATCACCAGGGTGTATCCACTGGCAATTGGACATGATTCGAAGCGTCTGCTTTTTTCCGAATACTCAAACGGCATGAGTGCAAACAATTTGGCGCTCGCGTGCAATCCGCTAAGAATCACCGGCACTAATTTACTGTCGCCACTCTTGAACTGCATGCTGTCACCAATAACCTGACAAACT
Organism: Sylvicola fuscatus; assembly: GCA_026546915.1. Classification (NCBI taxonomy): domain Eukaryota; kingdom Metazoa; phylum Arthropoda; class Insecta; order Diptera; family Anisopodidae; genus Sylvicola; species Sylvicola fuscatus. The sequence continues at coordinate 10,629 of JANSTS010011076.1, forward strand.
GACTTATGTAATTTATGGTTGAGTTGTTTGTCATTAGCCGATGTACTGGCTAGTGATTAGCCATTATAGTAATTACATACTTGAATCGAACATGATCGCATCGCATTTACTTTGAATTGAGGAAAGTGTACACAATGACGGGGCGGCTTTTCCGTCACCTTTTCATTTCGGCGCATAAGTTGAGGCCCATGTAGATTTTTAATTTACATAATTACGGCCGTATTGATTATTTAAGCTCCAATGGACGCAGGCTACACGCTGATGCACACAAGGGTGAAGGCATTATATGCAAATTGAATATGTACCTGGTATACCTGTGCCGTGTATTAGGTCATGAATAAGTTAATCATTGCGAAGGCATCAAGTATTTGCTCTCGCTGTGAATATTAAAGTCAATCAATGTAAAGAACATGCTCGTAGGTTTCCCAGAAATCTTTACGGGCTCGGATCGGCTGCCGCGCACTTCAATTACGCGCCTGATTGATCTATTCAGTAGCAGACATATTCTTTAATTGCGTTATACCTACACGACGCGACGTCTATACGACGCGACGCTTCAGTATCTCTCAGCTATTAATTGGGAAAATGTGCTGCTGCAAAATCTATAACAATATTTGCCATTTGGACTTGAGGCTTGACTTATTTCACGAGCATCGCTCTTCGACTGCCTTTGATTGATTCTTTTGACATATTGAACCTTGCCCTTAATACATGAACTGCTCCTTTAAATTCACATTTACTCAATGCCCAAAAATATTTGTAAAACAAAAATATTTATTACGCTGAAACATCTGACAAAGTTTAGGTACTCGAGTTCACTGTTTTCTAATGTTACCATTGGCAAACAAAATCAACATTTTGTAGCCGAACCTTCTTGGAATTTTAAAGACGTAGATGGTTTGTGTTCTTCTGAGGGAGTTATTAAGCGCGTTTCCTGGGCAATACCTACGAGCATGTACGCTTATTAAAATCCACGGCATGTGCTTACGATAAACGTTGTTTTTTGGTGGAATTCTGACTTTTAAAAAACATATTCATATGAACGAAATTTATATTTTTGTTTTGAGATAATCGTCGAAATTGCGACAACAATTTTTTTTTGTAACGAATACATAAGACATTACTTCTTATGTGAGACTCAATTCACAGAAAATCCCATGCTTTGGTTTCATCTATTATTTAGTGGTGGAAGAATTTCTTGTACTTAACATGTCAGCAAACTTGCTTGTTAATTGTTTTGAGTATTGTAACCCTTTCTTTTATTTATATTGTAATAAAATATTATTATTGTACAATTGCAAGAAATAATATTTTGCAGAAAGTAGCAAAAAGGACAAGTAGCAAAAAGGACAAGTCGCATTCTTCTCATCTAACATATATTTATTTTTATACCGATGTGATTGAAATGTTTCTATATTGAAAGTGGATTTCTAAGAAGATCTCGTCAAGTAAACAGCAATAAAAGACATTTACTAAGTACGTGTTGGATTCTGAGGTGATTGTACTTTCGAATAGTCTTTTACACTTTGTATTTCATATACAATATATACCGCTATCGTCTTTCATACGAAAAACGAAAAGGCAACAATTTATAAGTATATAATCTTGTACTATAATATGATTTTTTTTTTTGACAAAAACAATGGACTCAATGATCCCGAAAAAATGGTTGAGAAAAAAATGTATGTAAACCGAAATTGTCTGTTTGTCCGTACGTCCATTCGGTTGAAACGGGCATATATCGTAAACAAGCAAGCAAATTTCAGTATGTGGTGTTAAGTCAAATTACCTAAGAAGGTAAATTTTGTTTACCCTAAAGTCAAGTTATTAAGGATAAACTAGGTTTTTTGGAATTTTCTCGAAAACGGCTGAGACGAATTTTTAAATTTTCAATTATGTTTTACAACTTTATTTACGCGTCTTTTCACATACCATAAGTAACATTTTTCAAATTAAGATTGATTAAGAACACATTTGGAAATTGGAAATCTTGCGCCGGTCCTCCCTGCCGTCTTTTTTTTAAAGTTTAACAAAACAGACGATGAAACAAAAAACCTTATGAATATCGTTATTTGAATTCCTAGCGGGAATTCCGGGAATTCCGGAAGGTAAATATTCCATATCGAGATGAAAACATTTCAGTAATACCTGCCTTTATAGTGCTTCAATTTACAAAAAATATATATTTATCGTTTTTCTGCATCTGTTTGTTCAACAATACACGAGATTTAATGTATTTAATTTTATTTTTGTAATCAATGGTTGAGTGAGATGGATTTAATATATTTGTCGGTTCAGCTGCCCATCACTTTGGCGGTAATTAAAAATATTCATTTGAATAATGAATTGTTCAATACAAATTTGAGCATTTCTGCTTTTTCTTTATTCCGGATTTTTATTTGCGATTCGGCCGAAGTAAATATATGAGCCAGCCACATTCCATTAAACGATGTGCCTTATTTGCAATGGCGGTTGATTTATAATTCACGAGTGTGTATCAAAAATGGCTGGTTGGTACTTCATTAACAGCGAATTGTAACATTTATACCATATACCGATAATGATGGAATATCATTTTCGCGAAAAGCTCTGTTCAATGAACGTTTTCACAAGACTAAAGTTTGCTGATGCAGTGATTTAATTGACACATTAATCGCGTCGCCATACCATATTGTTAAATTTAATTACACGATATGTGTTGTCATGTCTCGCCTTGCCTAGCATGATCAGTCATGAGTATTACCATTTTCCAATAGTGAATTTTCATTATAAAATAAAAAGGATTTGAGTAAAATATCGAACGAGTCTTGTTTAGTCTCGCCATGTCTTGTCCAATTCATCTTTGGCTATATGGTCTCGCCTTGTTACGTCAGGAGTCAATACTTTTAACTGGCGCCAATATTAAAATCAACTATTGACCAGCTTAATTTAATTACGCAATCCAGAAAATAATTGTATACATTTATTTAGTGATTAAAATTAAGAAAATTCTCATAAAAAAGTATCAAAAAAAAATGACATACGGCAGGGAGGACCTGCTCCTAATTTCATACCAAGAAAAACTTTGTGGAATTCGACCTTGATTTTTTCATCAATGTATGGATTAATAAACAAACCAAAAATTATTTTTTCTCCTGGCAAAATGATTATTAACAAGGTTTTTAGAAACTGTTTTTGGGTTTTATTGTAAATATGAAAACTTGCCATCAAATTAGGTTAGTGAAAACGATAAAACAAGCATTTGACAACTTGAGACATTTTATGACTTTATGTATTTTATGAGGACAACAAAACTCCCACATGAAATTCACGACTCCAAAATTCCATTGCGTTTCACCAAATTAGGGATTTATGGTAGTTCTTTAGAAATTAAAAAAATGGTTTTAGTAATCATATTTCTTATGATTCACAAATCACAGTGGAAACAATTGAAGTGTTAAATTAAAATAGTCTTGGAATTGTTGCCAAAATATGTGTGAGAGAATGTGTACAATTATATATAAAAACTTCACGAAGTTGTTTTTTCTTTTGAACTATGCTTAAAGGTTACTATTTACTAAAATATTAACAATAAGTATTTTCTGTTATAAAATTTAAACAAACAAAGTTAGCAATAAATTTAGAGATCTTTAGAGTGATATAGAAAATTAGTAAATAAATTTAATTGTCACATATTAACATTTAGTTATGAATCAATTTATTTATTTTCGGATTAAAAAAATGATTGCGCAGTTCGTCTATGAGTTTGTAATACATTTGATTGTTCGTGGACTTAACGATTTTCTCTCATAAAACATTGCAAAAAAAGTCAAAGAATCTAGAAGACGATCTTCTTAACCATCAAATTCAAATCCATAAACCACAAAATTGACGAGCCAATACACATTTCGCGTTTTACAGCAACGGCCTATTAACAGATTAGCGTATAGGCCGCGCAGTATGAGCATACGTCGTCGTATGATATGGCTGTTTCTGATGTTTGATAATTAATCGATGAGTTATTTTTAATTGAGCTTCATTGCCGATGCTCCAGACAGCATATAGAAAAACATACCGAGGCGTGTACACTGTTCACATTAAAACGTCATCACTGGTGGAGACGCTAACATAAATATGAAAAACTAAGCATTGAAAAGCAAACGTGTGCTCACAGCCGCGCCAAATTTAATGTTTATTGATTGGCTATTAAAATGATTTTATAGATTCTTAGTATACAAACCTGAGACGATTTAATTGTAATACAATTTGTGATCGAGAAAAGCTCAATTAAAAAGTTTTTGTTGTGTTTTATAGGTGGATGAGCTAATCCACTTTACAAACGTGTTGTGCATTTTCGTCCAAAGTTAAATTGACTGGGTTTCGAACAAATAAGCTTCAAAATTCTTGATATGATTTAATTGAGTTGTAGCATTTGATGGTACTTCAAATGCAGATGCACTCCAACTTATATGTCCTATAGGCGAACGAGCATACGTTCTACAACTCGGTTCATTTCCAAATTCATGAACTGCAATTAAAATGATCCAATTATGCTTGAATTCGCCTCCAGTTCTCTATAAATACTCGTATATTCAATTAATTAATCGTCTTATTTGATAAACTTCGTCTGATTCTTATGCTCCGCATTCGAATACCAATCCATGCACAGAAAGTAAGTATATGATCTCTGTGCGAGACAAACTCCAAAAATAAAGTTAAATTACCGGCTGTACGGATGTCTTATGTACAGTTGAGGTTATGTCGCTGTTCGCATTTCAACAATGTGTGGAGCTTCTTCACTCTCTAGAGTCCATGTAGCCATTGAAATTTTACGACCGTGTGTATTTGACAGATCGCTGCCATATACTTATATCGAACACATAGCGCTAACTAGACGATGTTGAGCGTCGCGACGCGTCGCATTTCCATCAAAAAAAATATACATGTACGAGTACGTACACTAACGTGCGGCAGCTAAGATTTACGGAAAAGCGCCGCGGAAGAGATGAATTCTCCTGTTTTTCAGTTGGCAAGTTGGTTCGCTGCGAGTGTGATCTCACACGATTTCATCGCGAACGCATCTGGCGAGACTCCCCGCGTCCCTGGCAGCATGGGAAACGCGCGTTGTTAATCCTTGTGTGCGGTAAAGGTGATCATTTGGTCACCTCCAAAAAAATAGTGAAGCATAATTGCTAAAACAGTCAATTTCCGGTCAGCCCTTGAGGTGTTTCTCTGGCACGGTGCGTTTTGGTGCAAGTGTGAATGCTATTTGGTGGGAGGGGATAGGGTGTGAAATGAATATGTTGTTGATGGATGTCAAAGTGCTAATAAGTAAACCAATAACGAAAAAGTCATAACAACAAGCACATGATGTTTGCCCAAAATCTAATTGCATCAACATATAGCAAAACGGCGAGCATCTCGAATATGTTGCTGAGTGATGAGTGAGATTACTCGTGTTCGGGCTATTTCACAATAATGCGTGGAAAATGAGAAATGGCCAGTCCAAAAATAAACAAATTTGTGTACATGATTTTCCACATATGCGAGAGGCTGCATGTGCGCGAGTTTCTGCCGCAGTGTGTGAATTGGCCGGTGAAGCGAGAGTGAATTTTCAAATTGAGCATAAGCAATTTTCCGATGCGAGTGCTATCATAGCTTCATCTATGCCGTTTATTTTAATTGTTAAAGCCATATCGGCATTCAGTGTACGTACATATCATGAATTTTCCATTTTCCACTTGGTGCGGCGCACAAATATTTAGACAACCTCTTAAAATTGGTTTGTGGCCAGTGTAGGGCACTCTCGGGCATGATGGCTGCAGGCATTGAATTTGTGTAGGAAACATGGCAGACAATCTGAGGTCCCCAAATGCCATTTTCTGCTATCACATTAAATGGAACTTCAGACGATGGCCGTTTGTATGCGACGAGTGTCGACACACCCCGACATTGATGTTTATATGCACATAAGAATGTTTTTATAGTAAAATCATCTTCATATTGATACATATTGAGCAAAGTACGAGTTTATTTGTGGATAAATAAGATTGATGGAATGATTGTTACACATTTCAATTGTGTAGAATATCGACGTAGCTTTATACTTTTCGTGAAATTGAGAATAATTTGAATGTTTTCTTGGCCAAATATACTTTTCCGTTGTTTTCTTATCTGATCTGATGGTATTTGCTTCGGGAAAACTGGAACAAATGATTCTGTTGGTTATTAATTACTTTATAAAAACCTTAAAGGTAAA
>JANSTS010011076.1:30827-46441 GCA_026546915.1 Sylvicola fuscatus
CAGTGATAACCAAAAAGCGGGGAGGCCATAGGCCACCTTGCCCACCGGCGCGGCGTGGCGCGGCGGCCAGCATCCGCGTAAGCAGGCACCCGTAACGTCGCGTCGCGGCGCACCACACCTCTCCACGCCACATACTGCGTGCACCACATTTGACACGAGCCCATGGCGTATATATACACCCGTAAATAAACTGACGAGGTAATTAACGAAATGCATAAATTATACAATACACAGTAAACAAGTATACCTGTGCCGTGTGTGTTTAATGTCATGTAACATGCTCCGTTTATGATCTGCCGAGAGTATCCAACATGCTCGTAAAATGTGTTTCACGGTTCTCCTCCGCTTCTTGGAGCATTTTTTCTTACATATACTCGAAAGTATGTTATTGAAATACTGTTCAACATCAAATCTTGAATACGATTAAGTGGTGGATGGAAAGATTCTGTTCACAGTTGCGCTCATTGTTGTGACGTCTTAGAGGCTCGCACGTATTAAAACGATCAGCATCTATAAAACTTCAATGTGAAGCGACTTTAGCTATTTTGAAATCATTCAGTTCGTTGTACATGGTTGGAAATATAAGGAAACGTCACGCACCTAACTGGCAGCATCTTGCCCCACTGCAGACATCGCATGTAGTCCACATCTCACGCAATCTTTGATCGCGTCAGCATTTTGAAATTCATATATTTAGATTGGACGACGGACGTCGCGATGCTACCGCTGGCTGTTGCTGCTGTGTCGTTTTCCCTTTGCACTTTATGCTGTCTCGCACGTCTGCGTTGAGACTTGAGATACTTGCCAGCAGCCAGAAGCGTCAAGCGAGCTAGGGGGGCATCGCGACTTGGTGTGGTCATGTTGCTTGAAGACACAAGTCACCACAGGCACGCGAAAATCGCTATAATGACGTCGGCGATGTCTTTTAGTTGTGTGGGTCGCTTTCACAGGCACACATACCCTTCCCTTTCTTCATCTTCTTTTTTTTTTCTTTTCTTCATAATATGTAAATTGAGGTCATTGATTCGGAGAGTTGACTCAATAAGTGGCGCAAATTAGATTTTGAGCACGTTATAATTGACAATTTAAATTGGAATATATTCAGGTCGTTTTGCGCAGGGAGGCTGGTGGTATCTGCACAGGATTGCCTCACCACATCACCTCCCGAAGCAATTTATGTTATTTTTAGTAATTGCAACAGCATGAAATTAATTGCCAATGTGATTACCACGTTCATATGAACGATCTTTCCTAAACGTGTGTTCTTTTTTGCAGGAAGCTTCTCAAAAAAAAAATAAATTTTATGATTTCTTGTTGTTTTTCTGATGAATGAATCTTTGAATTTTTTGGTTTGTGTTATCATTGGACGGCAAGACGCTGAGATAGCGACGCATTAATTAAATTTACATTTAAACTGACAAACGTTAAAATAGAAAATATTATTGAATTATATGGTGAGAGCGAAATGTTGGAATAAAAGGATTGACGAAATGAACACATGAGTTTTATTTAGCGTTTATTTGTGTTTTGTGAATAATTTGTTATTTTTGGAACAACACAAAGATTTTGTTTCGCTAGTTTAATTTTTCAATTTTCATCATTGCAATTTGCTGCAAATGTTTTTCTCTTCGATATGAAATAATAAAACCATGAGTTGTAATAATAATGTTTTTCATTAGAAAACTAATTAATTAATTTTTATCACTTTTTTTAGCTTTGGTTTCTGAAAATAATTGTTATATTAAATTTTCTCCTCATAAAATAATGCGGCGGCTTTTTGCCAACATTCAAAATTAAATTGTGTTCTATTTGTCTCACTTAAAAAATGCGAGGAAAATCAGCAAAAAATGATAAAAAAAATTAAATGGATTTATGTACCTTTCATCGGTATCGCAAATGTGAAAAAATTCAAAGATCTGGATAAATAAAACACATCATAAACGTATAGGACACATAAGCGTCAGAACGATATGTCTTGTGATATTGCCAACATCGTGTTCGTGTGTGCAAAAGATAAACACGTTTAATGTCATCGTAAATTAATTAGGTAAACTCAGGTGTCTATCTCCATATTATTAATTTATTTCATTAACTTATTCATGTTTTTTTTGGGAAGGTGGTTGAAACTTTGCGCAAGGATTTTAAAATAAATATGCTCACACAAAATCCAGCTAAAAATATCATATACGAATTGTTTTTAAGACATAAATTTTTGTTTTTATTACATACCCTTTAGTCATTTTGGAATTAAAAGAATCCTGTTAAAATGAAATTCTTATGATGAATGCAAATTTTTAGCAAAAAAAAAAGGACTTTAAAAACTTTTCTTTTGCATTATCAAAAATCCATCTACCAAGATGGTGCATGAAAAGAGGCGAAATAAAAACAAAAATTGTTTAAGAACATTACAAAACAATTCAACTTTTCTAATCTTACTTGCATCACGCACAACAAAAAAGCTTTCAATTCACCACCACTGAGATAACAAGCCTCAAGGAATGTGGGTATTTATTGTAAGAATGTGCAAAACAATTTTATATCACTTTCCATTTAAATTTTAATTAAATGTGAAGTCTTTTTTGTGTTTGTGTGTGTGTGTATGTATGGTTAATTGAAAAATTCTTTAAATTTTCTTTGGAAAAGGGCGTATGTTTTCAAAAGGCATGCATCAAATATACACACACAACGTATTCAATAGCAGCGATGCGGCACAATATTTTCTCAAAAATTCCTCACTTGATTGAAGTAACACAACTCTGTGCCACACGTCTGCCAATCTGTCGTCAGGATAATACCTTCCCAGCTTCCCACACGTTACGTTCTTCCCCTAAACAATGCGATTGACTGGAAAATAAATGAGGAAATGCCTTTTAAGAAATTTATTTTCGCAACTTGTTTTTTCCTTCTATGAACTGGATCATCTGCAGTAATTATATATCGAAGTCAATTTCTTTGATATGTATGGTAGTTATAGCCATTGCGTTTGTTCAAGACTCTCCCCCACACCAGCGCGACGTCGCGACGCATCGGCTTCGCATGCTACGAATGTGTGGAGACGGCACACACACACTGCCCAAGGCGTGATTCAAAAAGAAATTATACTGTTATAATTAGAATCTATTTCGGTGTGGCACTAACATATTCCCCGCGCATTCAATTGTATTTCTCGCACACACGAGATGATTTTCCACGATGAGGCACATACGCGACGTGTGTGTGTTATGTCGGTTGGCCCGTACAACACACGAAATAAGATTTTCCATTTTCCTTTTCGCCGATGCTGTATTGTGATTTTTCTTAAATGAGCTTTTAGTAATTACATAGTGCCCGAAAGGCGCGTGTTGAGATCAGCTCAGAGGTGATCACTCGCGATTTACAGTTAACAATTCTTAAAAGGCGCGACCTTTTACTTATTATCGCAGTTTCCACCAACGATTTTCTGTTGTTTATGTGTATTTTTATGTAACAAGTGTTTCGATGAACTTACAAAGAAGCATATTTCTGAATTGACTACATTAAAATCGGAGAAGAGAACTGAAAAGAAATTCTACCGGCGGTAATTTAGTGATTTTTCAATTTTCACTGCCAAGTCAATTGAAAAGAAATGTGAAAAAAAAGCAATTAAACGTGGTTTCTACTTTCGCATTCTGTACGAGTGAAATAAAAAGTGTTTGAATGTTAAGCAGCATTAGTGCATGGCTAATGAAATTAATGATAGTAATTATCTGGAATAGAGTGGCTTAGCTTTCAGTTTAACGGATCTATTTCGCATAAGGATTAATACAAAATATGAAGTAAGTTCGACTTGAAAAACTGTTCAATAACACAGAAATATACGAGAAAAGTTATGCTACATAAACGAGTTAAAGTGTGTCCTTGTAATCTGAACAATGCAATTATCCCGATTTATTTATAGAGAACATAAAAGAAGTGATCACTTAGAGTAGGAAAAACAGTTGCATTCTGTAAAATTAATTATCAATTAGAAGCGGATTCAACGGTTTTTAGTGCAGAAATTTCAATCATTGATTTTGGTGGACCATAATGGTAAATGCATTTAGATTACCTGCAATGTGTTATCGGTGCCAAAATAGAGAATATGTGATTTTAGAGTGCTTAAGCCCACACCACATTTGTCGATCGCAGGTATTGAATTTTCTGCTAATCGCAGGTTTAAAACAAACGTAAAGTTCGGTACTGCGAATTAAATGTTTTCGTTTCACTTAAATTCACATAATTTTTAATGAATTGTAAGCCTTTGTTTTCTTTCTTTGTCAAAGGTATTTTATAATAAACATGTTTAATCTTTCTCAAGTATTTTCGCCGAAATGGGATTATCATCGTTTTACTGAATTTGTTTTCGATGTTGATAAACAAATATTCTAATTTTCAAACAATTTACAACTTAGTAAGAATTATGTTAATTACTTTTCTTTCTTAAAAATTATTAAATAGACTTAGGTTAAAGTATTTAAAAATTAACAACTAAAACATTGCAAAATGTTTGCACCGAATGATTATTGGTAATAACATCCTAAAATTGAAAAAAAAAACTACATTCATTGTAATAATAATCAAAAATGATAAAATATTATGCAAAACCTAATCTTTCATTGATATCGACATTATTTATGAGTTGCTGATATCATGATACTTTATACAACAATTCTTTTAGATATACTTATTGTTATATTTGTTTATCCAATTACTAGTTTCATAAATACAAAACATAAATATAAATCATCACCTTTTTCTGTAATAATTGTTAATTAATACCAATGTCATGTCGAACTGGCTGTTCCTTATCATCAAACGGCACAAAGTAAATGCACACACTTAATTACAAGTCGACAAGCGCGCAGAAAATAAAGAGGTAAATCATATGAATCGCGCCACACGTGGGCGTGCAATAAACCCCATTCCTCTCAAGCGAACGCGGAACTTAATAAATTGCCTAACTTATTTCTGTTTGGTAATGTCACCACCGCATAGTAAAAAGGAGGAGGCGAGGCGACCAGAAAGAAAACACACACTCCGCGTGCCCGAGGAAAGAACGCAAATACAAGCAAAAACCGCCACAACAAAGCCGTCTAAGCAATAAAGAACAAGACTTCTGGCTCGTATGGCTCACGAATAAAAGCGATATCAAATGATGGTCATTTACTTGAGACGGCCACCGAGCTGGCAAGGCGATGTCTGTTCGAGTGCTTTGGAATCTTTTTGTACTCTCGCATATGACTATTAATCAAGGAATTTATTGTCAAATGAAGCTGCCTTGTGTGCCTCCTAAATCATATGTCTGGCGGCCGGGGGGGTATGGCCCCAACCATTTTGATGACACAATGAACTTAAATTGATTATTATCGTTTGACACAGGACTTAAGGTGCGGCATCTTGTTGAGCTTTTCCGGGACAAACAGTGTTGACCCATAAGTGTGGTGACTGTTAGTCGCCTACATACTCGGCCATAATGTGCTTTCCTGCACCGTGAATTGAAATCAATAAACAATTTCCTCGCACTCGTTATGTGCAGGGGGTGGGGGTGGTTATGGCTTGTGTGGGTCGAATCCTCCAAGTAAACGACTGACCGACCGTACAGAGGATTTCAGTTTGTAGGAAGGCGCTACGGATGAAGTGCGGAAAATTGGAACGGTTCAAACAAAAATGGGCGGAAAAAAGGAAACAAGAGAAAAGAAGTAACATTGCACAAATCCATAGATGTTATAAACGAAACAAAAATCAACGATCAATCACTTGTATCCCTTATGGCAAATGGGGAAAACTGGCAGTGCAAAAAATGTGCTGAGTTATCAGTGAGATGAAATCAGTACCTATATATATCCCAAATCTGGCGAAAAAGCGAGCATGAGAAATGCCGAAATAATATTTTTTTTGTTGTACTTTTTTGTGCACAACAGAATAATACTCACGATTTATCAAGGGATTCGCCTAAATTCGGGTATAAATGTAATAATGCATGAATAGTAGGGCGGCGGCGCCCTTCATGCTCACCCACCACCGCTCATCCCCCACCCCACCCCTCGTGTACCTAATTCATTAATGCCATTTAATTTTCATTGTGATTGAATTTTTTGTTGCTGCAAAGCTAAACCACATTTACATGTTTGCATATATTTAGTGCTGTAGCATAGAAATTCATCTGATTCAGGGATATTTCAAAATGCATCAACGGATTTCAAATTGAGATAAACGGAAACATATTTGTGGGTTGTGGGCTAAAAAAAAAGTGACATGATCGTTGCTAAAACAGATAAAGCTTATATGCGGTTTAGGTATTTATATAAGCGACTACATATATGCATGGCAACCACCATAATATGTCAACAGCCGTACACCACAATTTGATTGCGACTTCCTTTCTTGCACACGTGCCTTTGGTTTTTTACCCCGTCCAACCTGACTGATTAACCGTGGTTGGTCGCGTCAACGTTTTTTTTTGCTCATTTTTGGTTTAGTGCGTGCAGATTGCACGCCGCGCCGCTGCTAGCATCCCCCCGTATGTGAGTGTGTGATGGATATGGTGTTGGGAAATTTATATTCATGGATTTTTGCTGCGCTCTGTATTTATCTTGTGTGTCGTTGAAAGAAAAATAAATACGTTTAGCATAGAATCTGGTGTGGGGCAATAAAAATATTTGGGCCAACACAGAAAATGTTTCGCACCCAAAATTTAAAACCTTATGGATGGCTCGATCTACGGTTTTGTTTTTTTCATTATTTATTAACATTTAGTGCCTACCTTCAGATAAATTTATTTCTGCGTGGATGGTATGCAGAAATCATTTTTGTTTTCCTCGCTCATGCATCAATAATAAAATTTGTCAAGCGATGGCAATTAATCCAATAAATACATATTTTGTATGTCACTTATTGGCATCAATCATCGTTTGTCAAATTTAAATTAAAGCTTTTATTGAGGAAAATTAAAGTAATGCTTAAACGAATAATAAAAGTGCACCTTCAACACGCCCATCAAACATTAATCATAAAAATGAACCGTCCTGTGAGGTGCCAACCCAACAGCAAGATGTGCACACCTTAAAATTAGCAATTAAAAAAGATTTAATTAATTGCAAGCAGGAGGGAAACGGCGTCCGCCATCATTTAATGCATAAATATGTTGACCGACAGTCGTCCGTGTCCAAGACTTCCGTGTACAATTTTGGGGACAAAAAGTTGACATATTATTTAATCGCCCCAATTTAAAACAATAAAAAGTTTCATTAAATTTTTATTAATAAATTGTTCGTCCAGAATCTCGGTAATTTATTGCTTTGGAAAATTAATTTTCCTCAACTTTTTTTGCCCCATCGCCTGGCGTGTTCCACTTCATATAGTCGCTCCTCCCGCATTGGACGTGCGTTCCTTGGCAACCTATAATAAATTGTTTATGGCATCGTTATGACGAGTATAAAGTTCAATTAAATGCGGCAATCATTATGGCACAATTTCAAAGCTACATTGTGAGTATGTATCTTATGTATACCTTTTGTGTGGAAATTAAAACGCGTCGGAAAATTTGATGCATTTAATTTTTCCGTTTGTGTTTTGTGGTCGCTTCAAATTTTATTTAACTGCAGGCGGGGGGCAGTTAAACTTAATAGTTATTGTTTGCACACAAACTGCTGACGGATAAATTCTCAGTTTTCATTTTTTTAATGATATTTTTTATGAGCTGTAAACAATCATATGCGAATTTTAATAAGGCTTCAATTTTTATGCGATGCTCGCCGATTGACTGCAATTATTATTTGTTAACACAATCGAACGATAAATTGTATTTATTACGTTGATATTTTAAATGACATTGATAATTGCATATTTGTTTAAAAATTTATTTTCATATGCGCAATTTAATTGCATAAATATATAATTTCAAGGAAAACATGAAACAGCAATATCCTTAACAAATTTTTACAGTGTTACTGACATGTAAATATTGTGAAATCATAAATCTTAATTTGCTAACGCTGATGTAAGAAACAAACACAAGGTTCTAACGATTTTCCACATTTCAAAATGTCACTCAAAAATAGGTTAATTTGAAGAAACAGGTAGGCACAGCTCATCGCTGGTATAGCCATTAACCTTCAAAGTCGTCGTCAATCAAAGAAAAAATTCTACTAAGACGATAATTACATTTCATTTCATTTCAAATTCAACACGTGCATCGCGTCGCGTCGCATCGATTCGTAGGCAGATTCTTGGTTAAATCTTGAAGATGAATTTATCAAGAACATTTAAACGTGTGCTTTAAACTCTGAAAAGCATGAAAATATGATGCGTGTATATAGTCGCGAAATAAATGACGTTAAAATACGGATATAAGCGAGTGAAACTATAACGCCGAAGAGCTGAAGTGTGCGCGATATATGTAACAAATTATGTCACATATTATATGAACATGTCCGCTGAACGTGTGCATGTTTTGATGTCTGGCAATTTGGCGCTGCGGCTTTTATGTTGCCTCACACATTTTGTTTTATTTATTTCACCAATTTTCTCCCGTCGTGTTTTTCGCTGTTTTATTCCTTCTTCTTTTTTTGCGTTGTTGTTGTTCGCCAGTTTTTCCTTTCTAGCTCATTTTTTGTCAAATTTACATTTCCTTCAGCAACTTCTGTTTTCCTTTTCACCGTATAACGAATTTCAAGCTGTCAATCAGGAGTGGTTGAAAATGTATCCAAAATAGAAAACGACAGGCACAGTTCGTCGCGACTCGCGCTGTGCTGCCATTTCACCATACCAATTTGCCAGCGAGTTTCATTTAATAGCTTCGCACAGGACGACGCGACGCACCGCGACGCCGCGCCGCGCATTTTCTGTGTACCAAACTAGCTGGCATGTTTGCCCTCTACTCTGCAACATATACTGAACCAACAAAACCTTCCATCCACTCTACAGGTGACGAGGCGGCGACGATGAACAATAGCTTTTTTTTCCTCACAAGATATGGAGAAAAGAAAACAAATAAATTTGCCAGTTCAACTTAAAAATGTGTCCGCGAGCTACGTGAAATATTTTATCTATCACATTTCAACGGGCGAGTTATATTTCGTGCATTTTCCGTGGACCTACTCACACGTCAATATTTGGTGGGCTTGCCATCATTCAGCCTGGCATGGAATGTGCCGCACGGATGAGATCGAATTTTTCTCGCATATAATCCATATGCCAATTTAAATAGGCAAACTGTTCCTGCGATACATCACAAAATTGCACGCATAGTTTGTTACCCCAGCCGCTCATGTGTGAGAATGAACTTGCGCCCAGCACGTATGCGATACTGTTTTGACAACACGCGGTTTTATTTTTTCAATTTGTTCTGCGATGCTGCGCGCCGCGACGTTCGCTGTGGCTTGTCAACGTGTCGACGCTCTATATAGAAATTGGAATACATAATATTATTGTATTGGCGCATTATTTGAAAACGCATGATTGAGCATTTTTACAGTGTGGCAGGAGCTTTCAGTTCCGCATTTAAAGTGCCTCTCAAGCTGAGTGTTCGTGTATATATTGTTCAAGATGACGCGTCGCGACGCGAAGCGGGCGTCGGCGTACGTATTTACATTGGGCGAGCATAAGATGGATGATTTGTTTATGTTTGAGAAACTGAGTACTGTGTGGTTGACTGGAATATGTGCTAGGTGGAATAACAGTGACACGTTTTAGTTCAGAGTTTAGTCGCTTTGCGTCTTATGTGCTTAGCAGATTATCCAAGATGTTTTTGTAATATAAATTAGTGACAGGTTCATGTAAAATCTTTAAGATGGGACGGAGAATTCTGAAGATGTCTTCCTATTACAAAATCGATAAAGGTAGTTTGCTTGTTTTAAATGTGTACCTTTAAAGGAACACCAAAGGCGTTTTAAAAATAAATAAAATAAATATACTTAATGTTACGTCGAACAAATTGTAATTAAAGGAATACCAATTGAATATAATTTCAGTTCGATTAAATAATTTTATATTTCCATTGAATTTAATATTTCTGAAAAATTCGTCGAATGATCAAAACTCCATAGGCGTTTCATTCATCGTCCGCAAATTTAATTTCCATGTTTACGCGATATTGTTATAACATAACAATATATTGAGTTGTAACATCATCCGACTTTTTAAGTCAATTATGATTTATGATGAACACGAAATTGAGGCAAAATTTAAATATGATACATAAAATATAACCTGTTTTTGTTAGAAATATTTTATTAATATAAAAAAATGTAAATAGCAAAAGCTTCTGGAGTCTGTATCTCCCAAAAGCTCTTTTTTGATAGCATTTTTGACTTTGGAATATTTAAGAAAGTTGCTTTTAATTAAGGTTAGTAGATTAAAGCTTTTCCGACCACCATATTGAATTCGGAAAATATTACCTGTTATACCTTAGGTATTTAACTAAAAAACCGAAATAAAATATTTTATGATGTTGGATGTTGTACCCCTGATTACAGCCCCATTGTGATACAGGATTGATGTATTTTCGGTCGTATTCCCTTCATACCCAATCGTTTCGTCACCGCAAAAATTTTATCTACAAACGGCCTTGTCGCCACCCCTTGGCTGTTAATAATATAAAACGAAGAATTAAAAGACCAATTAAGATTCAAAAAATTTATTTTTAGTCAATATTGCATTACAACCTTTTTTTACACAAACTGTAACCAAAAATAATCGATTTGTTCTTTAATCACCAAGCCATTCTCCACAGAATTAATCCATATTTGCATCTAAATGTAGTAAGCTTCATGAAACTTAAAACGTTTACGATTACGTTTAATTATAAGCGTCTTTATGCAATCCTAACATTAACTTTCAATTTGTATTCCACAGTTAGACATGCATATTGCTCTCATGTAAGCAGCAAGACTTTCAACAAAAGGACGTTCGCGTTCTTCAGATACTCTCGTCAATGCTTAACGGAATTCTAATGACTTATGCATAATAGCATATGTATAAATGTGCGGAAGCAGTTGCTAAAATCAAAGTGACTTCAGTATTAAGCTGAAAATGAAAATTCGTGTCCTTGCTGCACAATGCGCGTAATTAACATGCGACAAAGTGCTATTTATTGTTGCCGTCTGAAGTGCTGAAATCGAAAGAACAACATGCAAGACAGA
Source organism: Sylvicola fuscatus (assembly GCA_026546915.1). Classification (NCBI taxonomy): domain Eukaryota; kingdom Metazoa; phylum Arthropoda; class Insecta; order Diptera; family Anisopodidae; genus Sylvicola; species Sylvicola fuscatus. The sequence continues at coordinate 41,966 of JANSTS010011076.1, forward strand.
TTGTGCGGAAAATCAACTAATGGGCTGAGGAAAAATTGTGCCGTGTATCGTCGACAGCAATAGGAAATCGTCGTTTACACGACAAGAGCGCATGGCCACTACAGCATGTGTGAATTCAGCATGTGAATAAGTGTCAGTGGTTTCAGCGACAAAACAGAGCAGAAAAAAAAAACTCATATACAGCAACATAATTTGCAGAAGCTTTAAAGTCGAGATAGAGTGAAAATTGAATGAAAATTTTGGTGAGGGAAGTTTAGTGGGTAATTGACAAAAAAAAAGAAGAAGAAAAGAAGTGCAGCAGTGGCGAATGTGGAAGACAACAGAGCATCATGGAACGAAAACGGTCTGTACGAAGGCGACAGAAGAAGCACTGGACGGAGCGAGCCAAAGATCACTGCCGGCAGTTCACAGCATTCATGTTCAGCAATGTCGGCATCATTTTACTGGTTGTTTTATATATGATTGCAGGTTTGTAAATTGAATACATATATTCGCATAAAATGTGCATTCTTCAGCGCTTCCTCTTGCATACTGTCGTGAAACCGTTTTTTATGCACTTCTGCAGTTGCCATTTGCCTTTTTTTTTCAATTTGCTGCACGGAAAAGTCGTTCTGCACTATAAATTGCGGGATTAATTCAAAATCTACTCATGGAAGTGAATGAAGCCTTTTTTTACCGCTTTTTGTACACAAAACATAAAACTTGAGTGCTAGGGAAAGTTGCATTAAACTTTTGAAAATCTATAATTAAAATTAAATTCTTAAACTTATAAGTTTCTAAATTATTTTTACTAAAAATTGAATTTTTTAAAGATTTTGTTTTTCTAATTTGTTTCTTGTATACAATTAGGAAAAAACTCAGTACACTTTTCTTGTTCCTTTTTAAGGAATTGTAAATTTGTGCAAAAATATTGCAGCAAAATTAAGTTGAAAATGTAACGAAGATGCACTTTACTTCTCTCAGCAACAACAAAAAATGGCACAAAAAAGCATTTTCGCAATATAGAAAAACAGTAACAGGACAATCCGAATGCGGACATTGCATTTTAATTAATTTCGTTTTTCTTGCACATTTTCGAATCTCCATGCAGGTGCATTTATGTTTATCGCCATCGAAGGGAACGAAGCTCGCGAACGGTGGGCCGGCATATCTCGTGCTCGAAGGGACCTCTCAGTGCGTCTGTGGCAAATATCAAGCTGGGAGATAAATGTCTTCGATAAGACTGCCTTCTTTGAAATGTATGTATTGCCATTAGAAATGAGCTCCACATACTCTCACTTGGACATTGCCCAAGCTATTGCAATAAATATTACAACATGTTCCTTTCTCCTTGGCTTACTCACCACCGCATTCGTCCTCGTTTCAACTATCCACCACCATCTGTTTGTATTTTTTTTTTTTTGGTTTTTGTTTTAAGGGTAGATAGTGAAATTTTAGCGTATCAACGCAGAATTGTAAAAGCAGCCCGGGGTGGTTGGCCGGGTGGCGATGCTGGCGCCGACGGTGATAAACAATGGAGCTTTTCGGGGGCGTTTCTTTATTCATTAACTGTCATCACCACCATCGGTAAGTAAAAAATCTTTCCATATGCAGCTAAAGTGTACAACCGACGAGTTTCTTTTGCCGAATATTGGTGTGAGTATGTGACAAGCACGACACGATAGATGAAAAGGTTCGCTAAATGGACAACCTCTTTCATGTTGGCGAGTTATATGTTGTGTGTGTTGTGGCGTTTTGAAGATATAAAAAATTTGTAAGACATGTGGGGAGGATGTCGAATTATAAGTGTCATCATGTTTCAACGGCAGGCTGACCGAGCAGAAAAGTTCTGATCTCACGAGAATCGCCATAGTCGAAAGAATCAGGTCACTTTGAAGATAATTACAAAAATGTTGAGAGAAAAAAAAGAGGCAATAATGAAAGTTAATTAAAGTACAAATTATGATGTCGCTAATGAAGTTGCATTTTTGCGTCAAAAAAATTAAAAATGAAAATTATTAATAACTTTTTCGTCTCACATTGTTTTCAGGATATGGTAATATATCACCACGCACGGAATGGGGAAAAATCGCCACAATATTGTATGCCATTATTGGAATGCCGTTATTTCTGCTGTACCTATCAAATATTGGTAATTAGTAAAAAAACATATTGTAATTTTCAGTAATAATTCAGTTGAAAAATTTACAATTAAAACCGAGTGAAATTGGCTTTTATGTAATTTAATCGCATTAATGTTTCATAATGGCTGAGCAGAAAAATAAAAACATACAAACAAAACAAATGATTGTGTTGCCAGGTGATGTTCTTGCAAAGTCCTTCAAATGGATTTACGCAAAGCTGTGTTTATGTCGCGTCTGTCCCGGAGTGGCCAAGCGACGAGCACTTAGGGAGCGCCGGAAAGCCCGAGCACTGTCAAATTTGCCGGTAACTAATTGAAATGAATGTGATTCGTCTTAAGGTTGTTTATATTGTTGTACGAAAAAATGTTCACAGCGCGACGACTATGATTTAGAGGATGCATTTTCCTACAATACGTCATCTTCAACGTCGGACGGCACCCTGCCCACCGAAGTGGACTACTATGACGACGACAGTGCGTCTGAGCGTCACTCTGAAGTGGTGAATGTTCCTATTACAGTTAGCCTCTTCATAATGATCGGGTAAGGCTGACTGAATTGCCACTAAATTACTGATATTCACCCTCCAACCCTCCACCTATTTTAATTCCACCCCCGTACAGATATATTTTATTTGGAGCCATTTTATTTGCTCAATGGGAGAAGTGGAATCCACTCGATGGCAGTTACTTCTGTTTTATTTCACTTAGCAGTATTGGATTCGGTGACATTGTCCCGGGGGACCAAATAACCGGCGTCAAGGAGAGCGGAATGGAATTAAGCTTCATATTTTGTGCCATTTACCTGCTGCTGGGGATGGCACTGATCGCTATGTGTTTCAATCTAATGCAGGTATGTTGGACTGAGATAATCTTCTTGTGTCTTATGTCATGCCGTCACAATTCATGTTTGCTCGTTGTTGTTTCAGGAACAAGTAATTCACAAGATACAGACATTTAAACGGGGAATCCGAAGGTGCTTCCAATGCAACAGATGATGACAAATGACAATGCGATTTACTTTGATGTGTACATAATACCTATATAAGCAATAAGTAGGGAACTAAATTGTGACTGAGATATTCCGTTCGAAATGACTGTAAGAAAAAGAATACAAAACATCTTGAAGATGGGATGTCGGCAAGAAACTGGCGTACATATGTAAATGGCTATGCTTGATTGTAGCGCATCTGGAGGGGGATAAGCATGCTGAAGACACAACATCATGTTTGAGATTCATTGGTGCGTTCAAGTTATCCCAGAGATTGTAGCTACACGTGTAGGAGACATGCATGGATGAATTTATTCTGTGGTTACTGTGACAATGCTGGGTATGCTACACCTTAATTACTCACATGGCTATTATCCTTGAACCGGTTACATGTCGCGTCGTCCTTGTATGTACATTATACACATGAGCATGAGCTGACGTTGCTTTGAATGGACGATTTTTCCGAGTGGCGCCTTCCATCAGTTCAATCCGTTTCAAAAGCTCCATGTATGGCAGCTCACACACTCAACCAGATATGTAACGTTATAGCTAAGGTATCAAACAAAAAAAAAAGCACACACACACGCTAAAAAGGAGCACAAACGAAATGAGACGAATATGTGTGTAGGAAAAGTGTATGTTCGCAAAGCATTTCGGGGGAAAATGGAAATTACACTTTCTGTGATAACACGTTTCGGCGAAAAGCAAGCAGCAACCGCGCGTTTGCATTATTTTCATCAGCTTCATTCACCTTTAGCGCCGTGTCTGCTCATTCCTCCGGCTCATATAAAATCATTCGCAGAAGTTATGCTCTTTCCTTTGTTCATCACGAATATATGATGGTTTGAATTTCATCAAGCTTCTACTGGGGCCATCATCACCTACAACAACACCACCCCAGCCGCCCACACACGCTCGAATACATGTTTTCCTCTTATTATATAATATATTATAGTCGGTATTGTGAAGTTTGTTTCATTTGCGGTTTATTTTAACTGCGCTCATTTGAACGGCAAAGGCATTTGCTTTTTATTTATTTATATAAACAAAATGTTGCTGCTTGAGAACTGCCAGCAAGACAAACTGATTTTGCCCTTACCAACTAAGTGCATGAACTTTAAGTCGTTTTGCGTCTTGACAAGTTCCAACAAAAATATGTATGCAGATGTAGAATATAAAATAATTGGTTAGTCTAATAAAACATTCCGAAATGTTATTTCTTATAACAGAAGAGATTTGTCTTTGTGCTCACATCATCCGTTTTTTTATAGGTGTGAAAGAATTTGTTGAATCGACTTTTTTGTCTCAAGTTTTCACGGTCTTTCGACTTTTTCAAGGAGAGAAACAGATGATACGTGATGTAACA
>JANSTS010011087.1:30328-40784 GCA_026546915.1 Sylvicola fuscatus
AACTGTTATACACTGGTTTGTGTCGTCGCTAAAGGATAGTTTCTAAATATCATCTATTTTTAAATGTATGAAAACAGTACAGATTCTTAATAAAAACAATCTGAAAGTGGTGTAAACGTCAACATAAATAATATACTCAAACTATTAGTCATCCACCCCTTCACGCCTAACAAGGAATATAGGCGCCAATTGATTATAACTCCAAGCCCACGGGCTATTGACATAAAATCATTCACTTATCTTAATGGCATACAGTTTACACTGCACAAGAAGCAACGGAAATCTATCAGTTGAATCACATTCTCATTTTCAAAACACTATCTTCCAATTCTATAGATCATTTCTCCCCATTATGCTGCATTGGGGAGGTTCTCGTTCGCACAAACCCTCAATAAATACGACTGTTTATGCACTAATAGACAGCAATATAATTTAGTAATGTAGAAATTCTGTTATGCATGTTCATATAGAACCTATAAACTCGTATGTATATACACACACACACACTGACAATTTATATGTATGAGAAAGCAGTTATGTGTGCTTTTGTGTTTATCGATTGAGGCGTCTTTGATCAAACAGATGATGTTTACATGTTTTCATTAGCCAAATACACTCTGGAGAAGTGCTTCGTTAGTTGAAGCTAAATGAAAGAATGTGTATAGAGATGTGCATATATATGTGGGATAGCTGAGCATTCACTCCCACCAGGGATGGGTTGTATATTCTAACGTAAGGAGCCAACGAAGTCTTCTGGGGGCAGGGGCCACCAATGACTGTTGTTTACTATGCCGCTTAATGCAAAATGAAAGCTTTTCGGTGTGTAGGAGATATTAATTGTTTTTCTTTTATGCACATAAAATCTTAAATGGATTTCTGTTTGCACAAAGTCACCCTTCAAGTGTATTGTAGGCTTATACCCATGAAAGAAGACGATTGGTTCCATGTAAAATACAACAAATTACTTTGATTTTAGCACACAGTAGGTACTTACTGTTGCTGGCACTTCATTGTAGAAATAAAGCGCTAAAAGAACACCATTCTTTTAACATAAATACGTATCTTTATTTCTTCACCCTCAACATTGCATACCCGCAAACAGTTATCATATCACTTTTAATGACGAGGGAAATCTAACGCGCTCTCTTCCATTTACCGCGGTCCCCCACACACATTGCGCGTCCTTTTATTTTTTTTTTTACCAATGTCTTTCGCCATATTGTATATACACAAAAGATCTTTCAAGAAAAGTCGTTAAAAATAAAAACTGGTATAATATTATAAACTTCTTATTCACCCTTCACGTCTATTTTGTTACCCCCAACTGTTAATTCTCATGTATGCATGTTACGATACATCTTTTGTTCCACTTCATGCTGTTTATATGCTCAAATTAGGTACTTTGTTAAGGCAACGTCTTCATTTTTATCGCACGTTTTCCAAAAGGAAGTAAATAATCGCAATATAATAATAACCAAATGGGGTTGTTAAAAATTAACATTGCATTGGCAAGTGGCAGTCATATCGTTCCCCAAGGAGGCGACTAGCAGGTAGAATAGTAAACAGGCGAAATGATTAATCAAAATGAAGAAGTGCCGCATCGTTGTTTGGAACAATAAAAAGTAAATGTAAGTATGTAGTATGCAACAAACCATATAGCAAAAGATAATAAATGAAAATTAAGCAATAAAGTTCCTGATAAACGAAGTCAATAAAAAAGGGTGCAAAAAGAGGCTATCATTTTGTCATTTAAGCACACATTCAAAGATTATACAGCGCTTTAAGTTATCATTTTGAAATTTATTCCCATCGTATACGAATCACAGTGAAAATTGGAATGTGATTTTCAGTGAATTTGTGTTTAATTTTATGTCGGTGCTGTCGATTTTGATGGGTGCTGTAGAAAAGTATTGAATCTTGAAGGAATCTTTAAATGCAAATTATTTTGGGGTGGTATAACCACATGGGAATGGGCAGGTGATAAATTTATATTTAAATAAATAAATTTTGAATTATTATTCACATCCTAACTAAATTTAAAATAGTAAAATGCGGTAAAAAGTAAAGAAACAAAAATCTTAATCATAAAAAAATGTCCAAACGAACGCAATTGCATTTATTTTAAGTGATAGTCATAAATCAATAAATTTAACGGGGCCTCACTGTTGCCAGTCAACATAATTGAGCCTGAAAATATATTTTCCATAAATTCATCGAGTCCGTTAAGCCGCGCAAGATTGCAACGCAAATCTACATATTCGGCTGTTAAATGTCAATCACCCAACGGATTTTCCACCATAAATTTTGCTCAACAGCCAAAACACAACACAATAACGAGGCCAATGTAATAAAAAAAAGAAATCCTAAGGCTTACGTTGAAATTCGTACATACAAGGAAAGCAAAACACAACAACAACAACAAAAAAAACGCAAGAGAAAAAGCTTAATCCCGCTTTAATTCGGCAAAATGCAAACCCCCAATCCCCATCATCCCCCTAAAGCTGAACAGTGAACTGCAATCTCGACAGTATTTGGTGACTGCATGCAGGGCTTGCAGTTTTTATAAAAAATATGGATAATACAATAAACCTGAGAGAGCGACAGTCATAATAAAGGTAAACGCGGAGTTGGGCCATTAAATAACAAGCAATCAGCCGTTTTTTCTATTTTTTTTTTGTAAGCGCGCGTTCAAGTTTAAGTCATCAAATTGCTTTTCAACTTTGATTGACATTTTGTTTTCGTCAATTTTTGTGTTGCTCTTATTATTTTCAAGTACCACAATATTTTCTCATTTATTTCACAGTATTTAAAATATGTTTCAGATGTCAGAACCAAAAACACAAAATATTGCTGAAAGAAATTGACAGACCGTTGTTGTCGAATACTCTCAATAGAGTATAATATATTTTAAGAAGTGTTCTGAGAATTTGAGCAAAAATATTCCAAAAATTAAGACGACAAATAAAATAAAAATGCATAGCACAAATGAAATGCTTGAGGAAAATTGGCAATTATTTAAAACTGGCAAATTGTAATACTTTTCTTGCCATCGTTTCTTTATGGTGTGAGTTTGGGGCAATGAAAAGTTTCAGTTAAAAAAGCGTCATATACGAGGACGAGGGAGGAAAAAAACGTCCAATCGACCAAGACTGTGAGAAAGAAAGTTTCAGATTCAACTGTTACGTAAATGTTTCCTCTAACCAAAAAGTGTAAAAGGTAAGAAACCATAATATATACTAAAAGCGAATAGATGCGGCGAGGAAACGAGAAGAAAAAACGAAAATCTTAATGAAACCCGTTTGAAAGCACATTCAGTCAGCGCATTTGCGCATTCCGTTTGCGTCAAACGAATTTGCTTACTATTCTGATTTCCATGTTGCTTTCACACAAAAGACATATTCAATGGTCACGTCTCAAATTAAATGCCCTAAATTTTAACATTCACATTTATTTTGGTGTTTTCCGTGTACATGCTGTCGCAGAGGGTGTTTCTCCTCCCACCCCCTCACTACCCCCCATCTTAATCGTTAAAAGCAATTTAATGCGCTCAGTCCACAGTTATTTGATTAAACACTGCCGGCACATGTAGAATTTAAAGTTTAGCACATATTTAAGCGCGGCTGTTTGTATTTTGCAGTTAAATTCTCAGAAAACCAAACCAAAAGTCGTTTTATAGCTATATGAAGAACATTTTTATGTGCTCGAGAAGTTTGCCAAAGTTTATTAAATTAAACTCAAAATTTGCTGAAGACGACGCAGTGTATTGAATGTTCATCCTTTGACAAAACTTTCGTGGAATATTAATTACTGAAATGCATATCCTTTTTTTGTTGCGGAAGGGATGCACCGTTTTCATATTCAACTTTTCCGAAATTCCAGGAGTTTTGCCACTACATTTTTAACGAAAAACGACAACAAAATTGCAGCAACCACAAAAAAAAAATGTAATCGGATAAGAAATTCGTTTTTTTTTCTGACGCAAATTATTGCAGTGAAAAGTCATAGATAAATGTTGAGTGAAACTGCCAGAAGTAAAGTTACTTTAATCTATTGCATTATATTTGAAAAATCTCCTTGCATAAAAACTTAACAACTTTGATTGAAAATCCCTAATCGATTTATATATTTTAAATAAAAAAGCGATTTATAAACTTTAAGTTGTCGTAGTCTTTTCCCCCAATATCCAATAAATGAATTGACTGAAATAAATGTGTATTCGATTCACTCTGCTAAGTCCGTAAAAGTTTGCCTATGTTCAGGGTGAACTAGACACTGAAACAAAACAAGGACACATCTAGGCGCAAAGAGGCAAAGTTCACATGCAGGCAATATCCGTTATATGTAGGGGCGCCGCGACGCTTCTTTTACATGTATTCCTACATCCACATACCTAAATAATAAATCACTTAAAAAGTGATACCCTAAAATTATTAGCAAATAAATCAACGTTATATTCTTTGAGTACACAGTTATCTAGTCGAGTCGCATCGCATATACCCCATCGACATATAAGCGACAAGTGAAGGCTGTAGCTGCCTCCCTCCCACATGCTGGGCGTCCTGGACGACCGACCGAAACACCAGCACCCCCTCGAAAAAAATCGCATCACTTTTTGTTTCCATTCTTACTTTATGTCCCCATAACTTCTTCGTTTTTATACGCTTTTATCATATGAAAATCAAAATCCATCTAATATGAAACCAACCGGGAGATATACGCCAGAACAAGCGGATGGAGTGAAGGAAACGAACACAACTGTGGAAAACTTTTTATACTTTTCGCATAAGCATAAATCAAGTTGGGCTCGCTATTCGTTTTCTTCTTTGCGAGCGCGCGTGTGTGTGCGTTGGCCTCTTCAGCTATATATGGTAAGTGGCCGCTTCGGTATAGTTGCATAACCAATAACTATACGTACACAATATAATGGCGAATCAAAATTTATTTATTTTTACATAGGGGGGAGGGGGTTTATGTTGCTGTGAATATACATCAATGACAGGGGCATGTTGATGTTTATTTAAGGATTTATCGAAATGCGCAACTCTTTATTACGCGAGGCGGGAGAGGCTTTATCCATTATGTTGGTGCATTGAATTTTGAAGCGATGCGGTGAAGTTGAGCTTTTTTTGTTGCTATCTTGTGGTGCAGCATGGATTACAATCATTGCTTCATGGAAGTGGGAAAATTCAGTTCATAGAATTCCAATATGAATTGTAAAAGCTCTCAAAAATGTGCTCACCTTTTTTTCTATATATTTTATTGAATTGGTTTAATTTCCAAACTGAAAACTTTTCAGGTATTTACAGCGGTTGTATCAAGTACTTGTGATCAATTTAAAAGCTGGTGGCCCTTAAATAAAATTACCCCAATAATAATTCAGCTGCAAGAGCAGCAAATTGCAATGAAATGGAAAATTAATCACAATAGAAAGTGTACTCACAATAGTAAATGTTTTTCAAACACAACAAAAAATAAAAAACTGTATTTTATATTGAACCTTCGTTAAGGTTAAAGTGAATTTGTGGTTTGGGGTGCAATGAGGTCAATTTTGAGGCACACACACACACCAACTACAAGAAATCGCAGAAGCTTGAATCATATTGAACTGAACAAAGAAAGTTGATTTAAAATTTTCAAGAGCGCTTTCTATTCGACAAGAATGTGCTGAAACGACTTCGCCGCGCTCGCACATAACAAACGTTCCACGGAAATACTAAATCAGCGAAATTATTATTGATAGAGGCAGTCATTGGCGTGCTTCTACACCTCGGAGTATGCTCGCTGAAGTACGTGACCCTCCCGTTTTATTGTTGTTACCACCGAAAATGCAAAGTTCAACAGTCTTGCACCTTTCAGTGCTAATTAAATATTATACGACCCTTACCGTATAGACACCGACCTCCTTCAACCAGTATTTTCATATTAAGCCACTAGTAGCAGCGCCCCTTCATGAGAGAATGGAACATGTTTGGAAGTACGCGCCGCGCCGTCGTGCCCTTCTCACTTAATGCGAACAGTCAGTTCGGGATGGGACTTTGGGTGTCCTGAAATAACGATAGTACGTGTTTTGGAAAGTGTTCCCAACCATAAGAACCGTAAACATATTTCCACAATTGTTATTTACAATGATTTTATCATGATCGTGCGAATGGTTGCAGAAGGGCGGCGTCCTCGCTTGCTTTTGCTTATATGCCATAATATTACATCATCGTCGTTGTACAACTGGCAAGTGGTATGCTAGACCACCCCTCCCCACCTCCCACTGACAGCACATAAAATGTATCCGCATGATTCCAAATGAGAAGCGCTTTAGCCGACAATCCCTCTGGTGTGACACACAGAGATCTGGCCACAATGAATGAGTTTCAAATTTAAGTCACTTAGGTTTTACTAATGGCATTTAAGATAAGTATCTAAATATCAATTAACTTGCACCTCTCTCTGTGTGTGCTGGTTTAGTGTTTGGTATCGCCAGGGAGATTATAATAAAATCCATTGGTATTCGGCTGTCTTTTAACAAGCACAGATACACACATGGACACACGAGTATGGTCAAAATTTTACAATATAATTTAAAACGAACAGAAGCGCTCACTCTACGTGAACCACCCTTAAACCGTCTCACATGCAATACTTCAACCCTCCTTGTACGTGAAATGGAATATGTATGCGCTGTTCAGTGTCCGTGTTGTACATTTGTGGGGGAGGTTAGCAAAATATATCCATGCCACAAACAGAATGGATTTATTTCAGATATGTAAAACACATAGATTTTTTAATGTTGACCATTCGAAAGTGTGCAACTTGAAGCGGGGTGGCTATTTGTGTGAACTGGCAGTAGGGGGGTGGGTTGGCGGTTCGGCAAAGCGTTCGAGTGTATCTGCAAAGTGGATACACGAGAGAGACTACATATATCTAAATACAGTTATAAAGCAAAGAGCTGCAGCGAGTCAAGAGGGGGGTAGGGGACGGGGGCACAAGCCAACATGACCATCTCCAGTAATAAAATTACCCATCAAAATGATAGCTGGAATTACTCTCTAGTGATGGTTTCTAATTCACTCAAGTACAGTCTTTAATGGTTATCTCGGGTACTGTTTTGAATGTGAAATAGCACCGGATAGCGAGAATGCGAGGGTTGTTTGACTCCTCCAGAATACACGTCTGTTTGTATGTTTTTGTTTTGACTGCGTATATGAATTTATCTCTTCATTTTGCCGACCATATGATGTTCTGTGAGCTGCTGTAAAATATCTCTACGTAAACTTTCCATGTCGAATGGGCGTGCTTACGTCTATATGATTATATATGTGGAATATTCTAACATACGCGAGGCGTATCAGGCGAAAAGGTTACGAATTGCTGACCAATTTCCATTCAAGATTTACCATTGACACCGCGTCCTCCATACAGCAACTGAAATATTACCATTGATAAGAAGACTGCGATAAAAAGGATAAAGTCGGGGTCATTGACATGCAGAAAGCGGCTGCTTTCGTAGGGGATGAATATTCGAGACCAAAAAATGTATTATTGTATTCCAGGTTGAAATACATTTGGATCGCAATTTTTTGTGACCACTTACTGTTAAGCAAGTCTTTGAGTTGCGTCAGGAGTGGGAATGGTGGGTGAAGTGTGGAGTGTCAATGTCGATGTAGGCCTAAAGCGAAAATCGATTGATTAAGCCTTTTCATTGAGTATTGGGAGGCGAATCGTTTTAAATCGCAGATTGAATTTTGTGTTGAAATTAATTAGAAAACGTGTCACGTATTGTGCTGGAATTTGAATTTGTTTACATTCTATGTGGTTGGTTGGCCTTTGGTGCAGCTATTTTTGTAAATGGAGCGTTTTATGGTCGAGAGGTAAACTTAATACATTTTTGGATTGGTTATATGTTTTGTTTAGTTTTTTTACAAACAAAACATTTGGGGTGTTAAATAAATTAAATGAACGAAATTGAATAATCGGAAGCAACCAAAACCGTCGAAAAAGCTTTAGTATGTTACTAATAGATGACCAATTAAAGCTTAGTTTCAATATATAAACCATACATGTATTTTTGTTTATTTTTTAACGTGCTGAAATATTCAAAAAGGAGTTAAAAAATTGATACACTGATTTTTAAAATATTAATTTAATAGCTGAAATATTTTTCTAAACTAAAATAAATGACAGAAATATTCAGTTTAGCCAACAAATTTGTATCTAACCCGATTAAGCTATTCAAAGTCCTAAAGCTCCACATCGAATGGTTCGACCCTCTTAATAACGCAAACGCAATCAAAATTTTGCGCCTAAAACCGACGTTAAGCCGCTTACCAATCAGATGAATAGAAATCAATTTACCAATTTAAAAACCCCAATCACGTTAAGCAGCAGCCGTTACTGCTGCATGGATTTCATATCAAATTGCAACACAAATTTCATATTTATTTGCATACTGCATAGGTGTTAATCCAACATTAATGAACTGACGATACATTTGCATATCCGATTCGTGCACCCGGGATTCCCTTCGCCCATAATCGTTGCTAGCAATCTTCAAATTACACCTTGCCCGCTCCGCCCGTCTAAATCTACTGACTGCCACGCGTAGAACGATTCAATAAGTCTATGGGAAAATCATATAAATGCATAGATGCCCGCATATTATGTACATCAGGCACAGAAAACATAAACACAGCACTCCCAATCTATGCAAATACCAAAACACATGTCTTGCGGCATACCTCGAAGGTGAAAATATTTTGAGTTTATTACCTACACCCATAGAATTCTGCCGCCCATATATAGCATGGCATATCGGCATATACATATATTTATGCACACTAACGCTAAATATTTGAGTTCACCCACTGATTATGCTGCATGTACAAGGGGTTCTCATCGGTTTACGTCAAATTTTTAAGATGATGAGAGAGAGGGGCTGGCACACATGCAAGTTAGCATATATTTGGTTAAATTAAACTGTACATTATACCGATTGCATGCTGTTGTAAATGTTTGGAGTACATTGTGGGTGTATGCTCTGTGGGGAGATGCAGGCGCCCGAAAAGTACACGATAAGCCAGATACAGAGCACGTGCACCCTTGGTTTTAGGGACACGTCCACAATTACTGACATAATTGCAGTAAATTATTGCTATAATAACAATTATTGCAATAATGATTGGATGGTCACTATATGCGATAACATCGGACAATTCTAATCAATTTGAAGCAATTTTGAAATAATTAGTGAAAGGTATTAGTCACTTATCATCAGTTTCCAATAGGTGGAAGGTATTGGGGATGCAGTCAGTTCGCTATAAGTGCATTGGAATGTTTTGCAAATGCATTATTATGGTTATGCTTTGATGTGCATAAGTACTATGTCGGCTTGTTGTACGTGGCGACAGTTTCAAACGATGACAACCACATATTTGCACTTCCCAAAAGAATAGTAATACACATGTTTGGATTTGAAACGTTTTAGAGATGAGTTGGACTAAAATCAACAAGGGCTAATTTACGGATAGCATTATTTCGTGGTTAGATTAAATAATAAAAATCTGATAATCCCTTTTTGACAAACAAAAAGAAAATTATTAAAAATAAAGAAAAACGTTAAAATAACAATAAACGGTAACGAATTCGTTGTCCTTGAGAATTAACATTAAGAGGTAACATTTTATTTCCTAATGAACTCGAATCTTAAACAAAGAATGTTGAATTATCAACCCTTAAATACACTATTTTGATTTTTGAATAAAATGTAAAACAATTACCATATTCACTCCATCAAACTTCATAACCTTATGAAAACAGCTTAATGTTGCTATTCATTTGTCAGACGACAGTGGCAATCAACTTAAAAACACATTGCTGACGTATTGTTTTCAAAATGGTCATTCCAAAAGTGAAACTGTGTCAGTCATGCTGGATCATAAATTTCGCAGAAATGATGTATAGTTGGCATTGTTGGTGTTGTACGGCACCAAGTTGAAAACCTATCTCGTTTTTATTATTGTTTGTAGTGGCCATAAACGTCAGATGTGTGGTCAGTTTATAGCAATCGAAATGAGACGAACGAACAAATCACACAATTATTGTGAGTTATGAAAGGGCCATAAAGAACGGCCATTACTACACAGTTAAGATCTTAATTTGAAACACACTCAAGACTCAACTAACTTGTCGTGTATGCGGAAAACATAAACATATACACACCATGTGTATGTAATACTTGTGATAAGTAGGAGCTTTACATACTGAAGGGAGTTCATGAGGTGGAGGGGGAGGAGGGTGGCATGCAAAAGCTCTCAGTAAAGCGATACATCAGTTTGTAAAGAAATTATACTATAAATAAATGAACACAGGATAATCTCAATTCTCAGACAATGTAAATTCCCCATCAAACTCCCATAAGCTTTTGCTTCTACACAACTTTTTGATAATAATGTGTGTGTGTGTGTGT
>JANSTS010011098.1:0-15796 GCA_026546915.1 Sylvicola fuscatus
AATTATTAATTAATTTTTAAGGCAATTAAAATTAAGAATATTTACATTGAAAAACTCTAAAGTTTCGATAATTAAAAATTTATTCAATTAGAAAATGGCAAACAAAGGAATCAATTGAATAAATTTATTTGCACCTGAATACATATCGACCTCCAAAATCCCCAAAAACCACCTTAATCATTAAAGTCCCATTGAAAGCAGCAGAGGGTGTTAATTATGTAGACATAGAAAAAGTTCGTTTGATAACAATATTTTTTCATCACTCTGCGATATGCTAATTACAACATTAGACATGCAAAACACACAAATTTTACTGCCAGACGGGAGACGTAATTATACAATTTTACAAAAAAAAAAAGGGAGGATACAATTAAACATTAGAATTCTTAAGGTACTTATAAAAGGGAAACAAACAGCATTTGCATAAAACAATACAAAAACAACTTACGTTTTACTCCAGCTTGAGAACGCGGTTATCGCGGATCTTATAAATAAGCTAAAGCAATCTTAAAGGGAAACAAGCCCAATAAAGATTACGGCAATTCTTAAAATTTGTAATCAAGGTCGATCACATAGATTGAGAGTATCTTTGTAAGGCAAAAACGTTTTCATTTTCGCAGAAGGCAAGATCAAAGGGCAATTCTAAAAAACAATAGAATTTCGTTACAGTAATGAATTGAATTGCATAAATGCTATGGGGCTCTAGCTGCCATTGGGGACAGAAGCTGCTTGAAGATTCTCGTTGTCGCGTTGCTGAGGTAGAGGAATATCCATCGTCCACATATGGCGATTCAGTAAATGCTGATTGATTGACACACAAGTGTTATTTGGCATCGATGCAATCTGATGTCACTGTACTACACAATCTACAAGTGGGCCTATTAATTTTATGCTTCAAGCTGCGACATGCGAGCCACCGATTCAACTAGCTAATTGGACGACCATTTATTACAATCTACAGCCAACTTCTTTACAAAATACATTAACAGATAAAAAAATTGTCAAATAATTATTTACATTAAAGTAAATTATTTAGAACAACAATTCTTTATAACAACGAATATCAAAGACGCAAGATTATTCTAAAAATTATTGTTTATTATTGGGTAATACAGTTTCTGAGATGATAATAATTATTAATTACATCGCATGAATCATTTTCAATGATTTTCATTAAAGAGATATTATAAACACTTTCAAATATCTACACTCTACAGGTTTTTATTGTTTCACCTTAATTATGTGCATACGAATTAACTTCACAAATTATTCTGTGACATTTTAATATGCATTAATTTATTTGAATTGATTAGACGGCCAACATAATTTCATGGCGCACGTTTGACGTGTTATGCGTGTAAAATATGCAATTTGTTTCGGTTGAAAATTTATGCATTCAATAATTGGAATTGCATTAACAGTTAACACCCACGATGCGCTCCATTTTAATGTTTAATGATGTGAATTGCAGGTATATTTGTTAAATTCAAGCATTAACCTGTAGCATATTTTAAATGGAGTTATGTTTATTGAAATTAAACTTTATAATAAATTTAAAGTTTATTTTTCTGACAAATCCTTTAGGACAATTATAAAATGACTTGTTCAAAATAAAAACACTCTTCATTGACTAGATCTGCCATTGATACTAACACAAAACAAATAACAATAGGAATTTAATTGAATTACGTATTTGAATGAAAACGAGAATGCGTTATTGTGCATCGTTCAATAAAACAGACAATCGGCTCGTGTGCCTTCTCCGAAGAGTAATGCCACAAAGAAATTAATCGAACAAATTGCAATTGATTTGATACTGGCATATCGAAATGGAATTAATTGCAGCTTAATTTGCATACTTTACACACATAAACACGTTTCCACTTAAAAAACAATCAAACACAATTCAGTTTAAAATAGCTATAAATATTAAATGTATTTCCTTAATTAAATAAAAAAATATGCTTTTGGAAGCATCACTGGAATTAATTTCACAAATATCTTTCCATATCAATTCATTCTCTTCTCTCGGGCAGTTTTTTTTTTATTGTCTTACGCTGACTCAATATTTAACATATAGGTCTAGGAACTCATAACGTACATACACTTTCAAATCAAACACTTTACGAATATATTAACAAGATAAACGGCAGCAATATTTTAAGACATAAACAAAACATTAAATTTTTTAAATTATTAATTACACATGAATGATTAAAACAGATAATTGGGTTAATAAAATATGTCTTGTCTATTTTCTTATAGACTTTGTCTCAATCTCCCTCTTTAATGAGCAAAAAGCATTTTCGTTATGTTTAACGCTATTAAAAATTCCAAAAAAAGCAATTGAGTAAATTTATTAATAACAAAATGAACGGCTGGTTAGGGCGGTTATGGCTTGCTTTTGCGGATCGGACACTGTTTCCAGTGTCCATGTAATATTGATTGACCAGTTCGTCATTGAAGCATGATTTTCTTTATGTTGCTTTGGCGAAATCAAGTCAATTGATGTTAAGTCACACGAGAATTTGAATAATTGCATTTGTCTAGAAATGTGAATTGCTATTGTGAGTGCCTAAAATGCACCAAAAAAACGCCCATTTAACCTTAGCGTCACTTAACATCGATTGACTGGCAGTATCACATCACTTTGGCCAGAAACGAGCCGCTAATGGAAATGAAGAAAACACCAAACGACACACAAACATGAATATAATTAATATGTTTAGCGAGAAAATATGTGCGCGTGTGTGTGTGTGTATGGAGAGAAAATTGGAACCGATTTCACGCCACCCAATGATAAATGTCAATAAAATTTTTGTGACCAACGCTACTGGCGGTCTTCGTTGACTTCCGCACTTTATTGTAAAATACTCGAAATCTACTTACAGGAAAACTGGTCTCCAGTTTCATGGCCGGCTTGCCAGGACACAGCAGATACGAGTCGTGATCCTCTAGCGTGTTGACTTGGGCGTGCGTAGACGTGGTTTGGGCGTTGACCCGATGCATCCTAGCATGGGTACCGGGACGGTGCTGTTGATTCTGGTGCTGGTGCGCCCGATACAGCTGACCACGACGTGCGAGCTGTTCAGCCGCGCGAACTGTGATGGTGAAGTCGCACTTGGCGGTCAGGCCGTTCTCGTCGGTGGCTATGTAGTTGATGGCGTGAACGCCCGGTTCGAATGACTGGCCGGGTCCCTTTGTCTTATACAGTTGCTTCAAGTGGCTGTCCGCCCTAAAGACAGGTTCTTTCCAGTTAAGCACTCTGCTCTCTTCGTGATGCTCTAGCTGAACGTTGTACGACTCTGGACAGAACAAAACTTCTGGAGGCAGTTTTTTCTCCTCTAAAATTTTATGATTAGTTATGCACCTGCCAATAAATATTATAATTTGCGGTTATTTCAATATACCTTTGATGGTTATGACGGTACGGCAGATTTCGTTTAAGTTAGAGTTTGGACTGCGTGCCCTGAATGTGACAACATGTACTCCAGCTGTTAGGTTTGCTTCCAACTGTTTACCCCATGATGGATGGGAGTCGACCATTCTGGAATTCAAAAAATATCAATACTTTGCACACAAAATGTTCAAAAGTTAATCATCTTACGTCCACCAGTCCACGTTTGTCTTCGGTTGTTCCAGTCTGATAAAGACTGCCGCTTGGTCTCGCGATAGAGAAATGATAGTGTCCTGTGGACATTTAATATGAGGCTTGATTGGATCATGTTTAGCTTCAATCGGGACACAATCAAGTTGGTCATCGGGGATCCATCGCAGTTGTGGATCACAAACAGCTGTCCGCCTGGTAGCGGGCTTGTAACCGGATGCACAGTGAAGGACACACCGCTCGCCGGTAAGTGTTTTACCATGTGTGCAGGAGTTGGGGAGGATTGTGCCGTGTAGTGGTTTTCGCAAGCGTGGACACGCTTCCGCTGAAAAACAGTTAGAGATTAGTCAGCTTGGCTGTACAATATTGTCGAATCTATTTTAGATACTTACGAACACAAACGGATTCGCCTTCATCCCAATGTCCAGTTCCATTGCAGTGTTTAATTGCTGGGCCAATCAATGTAAATCCTTTGTTACACCAAATGGAGCACTTAGTCTTGTAGAACAATTGGGTACGATGGCGAGATCTTGAGCAGCGGATCTCACCGAATTGCGGAGCTTTGAGCAGTGGACAATTGTCTTTAATTTCTGCAAGTAAAATAAAAACAAAAATTAACCATCTTTCAAGTTTTTAAATAAAGGAGCTGGTATTACCGATGCAAGTCCTCTTGTCCTTGGTCAATTTGAATCCTGGAGGACACATACATTTATAGCTACCAACCAAATTTATACAAGTCGCCTGTGTTGAGCAACCTCCATTAAGTATCTGACATTCATCGACATCAATGCATTGGCTATCATCATTGAGACGGAAACCGGCATGACATCCGCATTTAAATGATCCAATGGTGTTGTGACATGTGTGTGAGCAGCCATGGTCACTCAAACACTCATCCACATCCATGCAGGACTTCCTGTCGTGTATGTTCAACGCAAAGCCAGTGCGGCATTCGCATGTCACGTGTCCATGTACTTCGGTACAGATGTGATCACATCCGCCATTATTTCTGGAGCACAAGTTGTTGCTCTCGCACGTTTTGTTGTCCACCATCAGGGAATAACCATCTGGGCACTCACAGTGGTGGCCGCCGTGATGGTTCATGCATGTGTGAGAGCAGCCGCCATTAGAATGATCACACTCGTTTATATCTTCGCAGGTTCGCTGATCGTCGCGCATCAAAAAGCCATGTGGGCATCGGCACCGATAGCTGCCCTCAAAGTTCTCACACGAATGCGAACACCCACCATTGTTGTCTTCACACTCGTTGATATCTTTGCAGGTCACCTCGTCAGTGCTTAAGACCAACCCAGACGGACACAAACATTTGAAGCCTCCAACATGATTGACGCAATCGTGGGAACATTTGTTGTGCGATTCGCTGCATTCATCGATGTCCGAGCACGTTCGGTTGTCGGTCAGTAGTGAGTGACCAGTAGGACATTCACAGTGGTGGGATCCCAACGTATTGACACAAACCTCACTGCAGCCACCATTCAACAACTCACATTCGTTGATGTCCTCGCATGTGTAGTGATCTCTTCCTAGGTAGTAACCAGCTGGACAATCGCAGTCATAAGTACCAGGCACGTTAATACAGTGGTGGGAGCAGTCGTGAATTTGGTCAGCACACTCATCTACGTCAAAGCAAGTGTGTTTGTCGCTGTCCAGCGAAAATCCTGTCTCACAGGCGCAAGAATACCCGCCAATTAGGTTGATGCATATGTTGGAGCAGTTGCCATTGTTATAGACGCACTCGTCTTGGTCTATGCAGGTTACATTGTTCTGGCTCATCTCATAGCCCTGTGGGCAGGAGCATTCATAGTGGCCGTGATGGTTGACGCATTCATGCGAACAGCCGCCATTATTGGCGCCACATTCATCAATGTCGATGCAGTTTTTCTCGTCATCCTCCTCCAAAATGTATCCCTTCGGACAGCGGCAAACAACGTATCCGTTCTCGTTGCTGCACAAGTGCGAACAGCCGCCATTATTTAATTCGCATTCATTGGAAATCTCGCATGTCAGCTGGTCGCTAGATAAACGCTGTCCCTCCGGACAGGAGCATTCATAGCTTCCCAGGAGATTAATACAAATGTGCGAACAATTACCATTGTGGTGTTCGCACTCGTTGCTGTCGATGCAACTGCGCTCCGATAGAACAAAGCCGTGCTTGCACTCGCATTCGAAACCACCGTCAGTGTTGCGACAATGATGCTCACAGCCTCCATTATTGTGATTGCATTCGTTAATGTCTCTGCACGTTTTTTCATCGTCTTCTAATTCGAATCCGGCATGACAGTTGCATGTGATTTCTTCGTCCCAATCGCATATCTGCGAACATCCACCATTATTATCAAAGCAGGGATTTGCGCGAGCACATGTTTTCAGATTATTTTCCAGCTCCATGCCCTCAGGACACTCGCACATAACGATTCCAGCGTGCACAGCGCAATAGTGAGAGCAGCCACCGTTGTCGGAAGCGCACAAGTCATGATCCACGCATGTGACTCCGTCCTGATGCATATTCTTACCTTCGGGACATACGCATTTGTAGCTGCCGTGTGTGTTAATACAGTCCAAATTTCCACAAATATCCGGCTGACTGTTGCACTCGTCGAAATCAATGCAATTCTTTTGGTCAGTGGCCAAATCCAAGCCATGGGGACACGTGCACTCAAAGTATCCGTCAACATTTTGACAACCGTGCGAGCAGCCATGCGTTCCACTTTCGCACTCATCAATGTCCTTGCAGCCCGCCGACTTGGTCTGGTATCCACCAGGGCAATCGCAAGTGTAGCCACCATCCTCGTTGATGCAAGTTCCTCGGCCACAGGTGTCTGGATGCTCGTTGCATTCATTTATGTCTTCGCAAGTCTTCTGGTCGTGACCAAGTCTGTAGCCGTGCGGACATCTGCAAATAAAACCATCCACCTCGTCAGTACACTCATGAGAGCACGGAACTTTGCCAGTGCGTTTAAGGTCGTCACAGAAATCTCTGGTGCAGGTTCGCTGATCGTAGTGCAAGTGGAAGTTATCCGGACATTGGCACCTGAACGAGCCCTCAGTATTGATGCACTGATGGGAGCAGACCACGTGCGCCGCCGCCTCGCGACTCTCCGTCTCCTCGTCTTCATTGTACTGTTCGCATTCATTGATGTCGACACATGTCTTGTCGTCGTCACTGAGCTCATAACCAGTGGGGCAGGTGCACTCATAGCCACCGTATGCATTGACACAGTGCTGACAGCCGTGATTTGTCTCGACACATTCATCAATGTCAATGCAGCGTCCCTCCTCATTTAGCCGTAGCCCTTCGTCGCATTTTTGTTGTTGCACCGGTGCGATTTCATTTGGCTGGCTGTTGTAGTCTTCCTCCTCTTCCTCCTCTTCATTCTCATCTTCTTCATTTCCATTTTCTTCCTCCTCATCGTCCTCCTCCGCGCGTTTTGGAGCGTGGGTTGTCGTGGTGTGTGGCGCCTCCGTGTGATGTGTGTGCTCGGTGACATGTTGCTGGTGGGTTGTGTGCTGTTTAACCTCGGATTCTTCGTCGTCCTCGTCATCTTCATCGTATTCGCCACCTTCTTCTTCTTCTTCTTCTTCCTCATCTTCTCTAGACTCATGATGGGTGGTTGTCACCTCATTCTGAGAAGGTGTTGGCGATTCCACGCATTTGTATGATCCCGGGGTATTTTCGCAACCATGCTCGCATCGTTGAGATATTTCCGGATCATTGCACTCGTTAATGTCTATTTAGAATTGTTTTAAATTGTCAAAAATTAAAGAATGAAATAAAATAAAACAAAAAATCGTAGCAAGTAAAGTTAACAAATGTGAGAGAAAAAAGATGTTGAGTTATAAGACAAAGTCCAAAATGTACCCTAAGGTGTATATTAATTAGCTTATTAGAAAAGCGGCAACGTTAAATTTTGAGTAATTAAATTCAAATAGATTAGTCGTGTAAGAATTCCAGAAGCACGACAGCCAACCAAAGATGTTAATTTAAGTTAAAAAAAAATGATAAACATATCTTTAATAAGAAAAATCTAATTACGTTAGAGAAATTAAGTGGAGAGAGAATTTGTTATCAGTTCTAAGTAAACCCACCAACGCCGCGGCCAAAAACGGATAATTTATGTTTTTCTTTTATAATTAAATCGTTTTGATTATAAATTACGCAAATTAAGATGTAATACTTCTATTATTCTGTATTTTGACTATTTACCGAATGCGATTCCCAACTGAACCCATCACGAATGATCAAATATTTATACTATATTTTTGGAAAGGATTCATTGTCCTGTAAATGATTTCCTGGAAGATAAAATTAGTAACGTCCTATGTAAAGCCTTAATGAATAGAAAACATTTCAGAACATCTAGAGACATCACAGTCATTTCCCATCACAAAAACACTGATTAAATCATGATTTAAATTGTGCAATTCTAATTTTCAACACGACACCACTCATCTTGTGAAACATCCTTTTAATGAAGCCGACAAATGCCAGTCATGCAATTTACAAGCAGCAAATTGCTGTTAAGATTTCTTGGGGAATCAGTTAACTGAGGCAGCCAGTGGACGACGCTTAATTGAGGCGCCTCTGTGACTGACTCGTATCATGTATGCTGACCAATTGATAGTTTGGACAGCTTGAACAGTTTTTTTTTTTCTCAAACAAAAACCTCCACGTATTTACAAAGATTGATTTTATTTGCCACACGTTTGTGTTTGTTTGGTCTTTTTGAGTGATATTGGTATTGTTTTTTTTTTTTTTTTTTTAACATTGTTCTATGAATTGTGCAAACATTACCTTGGCATGTCTTCCAATCGCCGCCCAATAAATATCCATCCGGGCACAGGCAAAACATTCGTCCCAGTGTCGTGAGACACTCGTGCGAACAACCGCCATTCCGATGGGCGCAATCGCCAGCGTCCACGCACATGTGTCCGTCGTCAGCGAGTACGGTGCCCGGCAGTGTGTCACAAGTGCAATTGTAGCTGCCCCAACTGTTTATGCACTGATCCTGACACGGACCATGACCATTTCGTAAAAGACATTCATTTATGTCTGTTCAGTTTTAGTTACCATTTTTGATAGTGTTTAATTAAAACTGGTTTTCAATAAACTCATTTCAATTTTAGAACATAAACAATTAGAATACATAATTTCTATGTTACAAAACAATTAATCACACTTATTAACAACGCTCACAAAGTCATCGCCGAGCATTTAATAACTTTGCTTAAGACCCACCCCCTTTCGACCGCCCTGCGACCGATGAAATGAAACATAAAATTTTCCACACGTGCGAAAACGAGCATAAATTAACTGCCTGACAACTATGATGCTATTAAAATAACTCAGCCGGAGTATGTAATCTGTTCGGTCCGACCGCAAATGAACATGATGCTAAATCTTCTTAGAAAATCTAGTGGCTTGTTTTATTAGAACAATTAAATTCAGTCAGTTCAATCGTAAATTGCCCCGACTGAAGTGAGTAAAAAGTTGTGAGTCTTTTTCCTTGAGAATAAAGTCAGAAAGTGTGATTCATTCGGTTGAATGGTGAGTTTTCATTTGTCTGGGAGCACTGACGAATAATGTTTAGCTTCAAGAGTTGCTTTACCGTTCCGTGTGACTCACTATCACACTTTTGAAAAGGAAAACTTTGCGTACAGCTCGAGAAAACTACGAACAAATAATATAGGTCACCTCCTTAGTTTATTTAAAAAAGAAAAGCGGTCGCACTTTTATTTTTAGCTTCATTAATTTTTGTGGATTTTAAGTTTTGTGGAAACGGGATACCACTCTCAGCTGAGTGGCGAATAATTGATGTAATCGAAAGTGGGGACCTTATTTATGTGACTTCATTTACAAAATATATTGTGTCGGTATTTATTAGATAAACCATTTAGAGACTGATGTATCCTGAAGCTAATTGGTACAAGCAGCTAACTAGGAAACACTTAACTCTGCTGATTAACGCATTTATGTTAAGATAGTGTCACGTGTCAAATGTCACACATGTTTTGTGCGTCAATTCTCACAGTTTTCGTATAAAAACATTTAGCGTGAGAATTTTTTTTCTTTCAATGTTGTTCATATTTAGGAATATAAAATCATCTTAATTCATAAACTAACTTAATCTACTTCAGATTTTCCCCAACTTGAGTTATTAATTGATACAAAAAATCGTAGACGTGAAAAAATGTTGCTTAGTTAGTTTCAACTTTTTAATTGAAAAAGCAATTAATAATGGAAATTTGTAATTAATTGTATTATCGGTTTAATTAACATCAAAATTTACGACAACACACACGAAAATTGTAATTAAGCTCACCTATGCATGTTTTCCCATTGGTGGTGTCAATTTGAAGACCAGTCTCGCAGCCGCACTCAAAGGAGCCAGGACGATTAGTGCACGTCTGCTCGCAACCGCCGTTGTTCTCCAAGCATTCGTTGATGTCTGCAAATGAAATTTGTGTAAATTCTCTGAGCAATATGATTTGATTTATATTCCTTTGAAAATGTTGCAATTGAATGTAGTACGAGTACTTTAAGCTGACGACACCAACAAGAAAATAAAGTAAAGACGCGACAGGGAGAGCTAGCGTAATAGTTTATGCACGTATGGAACTCCAAAAATATTCTTGGTAAAATACGTACGTGTATTGACTAGAATTAAAACATGAAATGATGAACATGAAGACTAATAAATTATGTTTGATAATTCATAATAAATTATCAGTTGTAACGGAAACGCGGAAAAAAGGTGCCTTGGGATTGTTTTTTAATTACTACTGCCTATCGTTTTTTTTTTGGAAAAAACCTGTTACGAACATAAACTATGAAGATTCGGAAAAACGTATGCAAACTGAAAACTGTGAACTGTGTAGTTTCACCGTGCAAAAGTTTATCAGCCTGGAAGGGGAAAATATTGAAAGGAAATAGAAAGAACGCGAGCGCATTTTACCTTGTGAACTTTTCCAATTGAAGGATAGACTTTAAAATTGTAATGAAACAACGCAACGGTGATTCCATTGTGAACGCTTCGAGGATTTTGCACAACTCCATTTTAGTGAGTTCACAAAGAGAAAAGGATTGTTTTGGATGATTAATACCCCTCTACCCCCATCCTTAAGATTCCAATACGAACTTATTAACTTGACATGCGATTGTTCAGTTTGTGGAAATTAAATTTGGATTTGCTTTTAGTTTGAGTAAAAATCCCACTGATCAAGTAAGACAGAAACATCTATCGATTTCAGGATTATTCAATCTTAAAAGCTGTATCAATTTTGCACTTTCTAAGGAAAAACTTAAAACTCCTTATATTTAAGTGTAAAAGCGTATTTTTTTACATATTTATTAGAGAAATCCCCCAAATAATGAAATAAACATTTGTTGGACCGTAACTGAATTCGAATGAGACAATTTCGAGAAGTTTTATCCCGTTATCGAATTCATTTCCGGTTAAGCTTTTCAAGATACGAGGTGCTTATCTCTAGAAATGTTTGTATTAATAAATTAATCCATGAAAAACGGACCACAAGAGCTTTCTGTTGAACTTAAAAAGCGCTTAAACGAATTTAACCATCAATTCATGCGCTGTTTTATAGATTTGACGCCAATAAAATGTGAAGGCCATAAAACTAAACAATATAACGCAAACACAAAATCTCCGTTCATATCGAGAGCAATCTAGATAAAACTTTCTAGATTCCAGCACGCCAGTTGCCTTCCAATCATATGCAGAAATCTTTATTGACGTTCTAAATATGTTCATATGGTAATAATTGTGTTTAGCGGCGTTCACTCGAAACAAGCTGTAATAATATGTTGATATGACGATCGTAAAGTCCTTTGACACATTACATTTAATTTTGAGCGGCCATAAAACTGGGTGCCAAAAACAAATGTGACAACGGTCATTTCTACATGGTACAACTATCGTTTGTCGTATGGTGATAAACACATGGTTCGGATATGTGGCCGTGGTTAAACGTCGAGTGGTGAATGCTGATTGTGGACGCCTCTGTGCGCTTCTGCATAGTTACGGGTATCTCCCAAAAAGCGATTAAACTTTCGGCCAACAAGAGTTTCGGCCACTTTTTGTGCGTGTGTAAAGTAAAAGGGTTTCTCCGTCCAGCCACCCACGTCAACTTGTTTGTTTTAACATATTTGGGATTTGATGTCATTTCATCATTGTGCCACAATTCTGTACACACATCGATCACGTGGAGTATTAAGTGCGATCTTTGAAAGAAAAAAATGACTATGACCTTAAATTTTATTGTTTTAATCTTTCGGCCTTACTTTTGATGTTGCAGCAGCTATTTTTAATAGAAACATATTTCAGTGAATAACAAATTAAGGAAGTATTACGATTTTTTTAAACTAAATAATACCTGGACAATTTGATTTAAACAGATACTTTAAAACGTTTATCTTTATAAATTTTATAGAACAAAATGATATTTAATTCTACAAGCATATTTAAATTTCAAAACAACTTCCGTTGCTTTTAGCCAAATGAATCACTATGAATTTTGGTGGGTGGCCAGGTAATAAATAGTAGGACAGGCGCGTCGAAACGCAGAAATGAGAAAGGATAAATAGTAGTAATTTTTGGCACCGGTCCAACATCGATCCTAACAAACTACTTGATAAATGTTAATTGCAAATCTATCTTTGATTACAACCATTGAGAAAATGTTGATGTAGTCAAAAGAAAAGTGTGAAACAAGCGAGTGAAAACGTTTATTATGTTTATGATGTGTGGAGCACACGTAAAATATTCCATCATTTTTACGACCAAGTCTTTTGACGGTTACAGCTTTAAGTATCTTATTGTTGAAAGCGCGATTGAAATGTCCCAGGGAGAAGAATTTAATTTTTTATTGAGTGCAGAGTTTTAATTTATAATCAATTGATAGATGTTGATGAATGTTTCATTGGCCTTTTATGTCTTTCGTTTTCGTTATCGTTTAAGTTGTCAGTTCTTCTTTTTTTTTTTTGCATAACCCTATAGTTCAATCGATAGAGATTGATCTAAATGATGGTTAATTTCTAAGCGCATTCCTCACGTTTGTTACAATATGAATAGAAGAATTCTTCCAGATGGTGTTCTGTATGAATTTTCTCACGATAAAAATGAAACAGAAAAAAAGCTAAACGAATGATAAATGTGAAAAGAATAGACAATGAAAAGTGTCGACACTCATTTCAAGACTGTATAAGCAGCAGAAGCAGCAGCTGTTATTTACTTCATTTAATATTCCAACAATTTGTAAACGTCTACTCTTTCAGTGATTCACACGCAAAAAACGGATTTCCTCCGTACACATGTTCTTGACAGACACATTTAAGAAATTTAAGGATTGCAAAAATTCAAGCAATATTTCCACCAATAAAATCTCTTCAGATTTTCATAATTGTGAATGAAATATTGAAATATTGCACAGATTTATCATATTAAAGCGCGCCAGAAATGCGCGGAAAAAAGGTGTGGGGAGCCTATAAATAACTTCATTACAATTGGCGCGTGCGAAAACAACAATCGTTTAGACGGCGATGACACAATCGGCCCATTGTTCAATGTTTAACAAAGATTTAGAAACCGATTTTCTAGAAGTAGAGGAATCATGTTTTTGTTGGCACCACTTCAACATGAAGAATCAAAATGAAATGGAAGAGCGAAGTAAACAAATCACTTAAAGCGCCACTTCCACTTTATCCGCGCTTTTTACATTATATTTTTAAATTTCTTAATCATTATCTATATCGAAATAAGACATCTATGCCCGACCGGCGCGGCGTCGCCTTCTGACATAGAGGCAATCGTCGCGTCTCTTTGCGGAGACGCTTAGCATTTACAGAATTACGAAACTATTTAGCGGAACGTATTTCAAATTGTGAATGAATCAACAACTTACCGTGACATCTGCGACCGTCTTGCGCGTCCAAGATGAAACCAGAATAGCAAGAACACTGAACTTGCGCCTCATCACTGCTGCCGTCTTTCACCATTTGGCATTCGTGATCACAACCGCCGCGCTCTGGACCACATACGGTGCGCTCTACATTGGCAACTGTTGCCGGCGGTTCCGTTTGGTGGTGATGACGATGACGATGTTCCTCACGCTCTTGCTCGTGTTCGTGCTCGCGATTATGCTCTTCTTTCTCCTCTTCCTGCTCCTCATCCTCGTCCTCCCCCTCTTCTTCGTTTTCATTGTCCTCTTCATCCTCGCCAGCGGTCACTTCGTTCGATCGACTGGACTCATGTCGGTGTCCTTGCTCGGTGGTCGGCGATTCTGTTTGCGATGGTGATTTATGTTGATCATCTTCTGCCTTCTTGGTTACTTCGACATGGCTCTCAACAGTTTTTGGTTTCTCTGTCACCCGCTCTTTCGCCTCCTCCTCCTCCTCCTCCTCCTCCTTTGCCTCCTCTTCTTCTTCTCCATTTTCACTGTCCTCATCTTCTTCGTCGTATTCTGTATACAAAGAGTATATAACAAATGTTTAGAGTAGGGTCAAGTGAGCACCAAATTCACGTCGTATGCGTCTTACAACAAACGACCCTGTAGGTTTAAACTGGAATTATTTATGTTAAGCACAGTTTTAATCTCATTTTATAACGGTCGTTACTTTACATAGGTCTCAGGGCGGACGACTAGAGTCCATCCACATGGCAAGCAATAAATCTTCAATTGAGTTTTGATATGCAAATGTAAATGGAATCAAGGTGGTCCCTGTCTAGTTTAGTGCAGCTGCAAGATGTGTGAATTATGCGGTGTCCTCCTATCGGCTGCATCACCTGATTTAAATAGGTGAGCTAATTGTTCATCGCAACACCATGCTGTGATAATTCAATTTGTGCAGTGTAATAAATAAATTATGTGTCACAAAACATTTTAAATATGCTGAGACGTGTCAACTCAGTGTCTTTCTTAGAAATTTTCCCATTGGTGTTCGACACACCTCTCTGCGTTATAATGGATTGTAAACTTAGCAGGGTAGAAGTACAATGAAGAACTTTGTCTCATGTGGCAGGTAATTTGAAAGCATAAAAGCATGTGAGAATTGGTATAATTTTAAAAAGTCCGCTAATTTTTTGCCGTTTTTCATTAATCTTTGTTAAAGGTGTAAATAATTTATGCTATGGGAATTTTACATAACACAAAGAGCAGGAATCTTAAAGTTCTTTATCTAAGTAATGTACTTTTTTTATGAACTCAACTTGTCATCCTAAATGTTAAAATAAACTTCAATAGTTCGCACTATTTCAATTTACAAAATTGAAAAATATTCTATACAAATACGCGCACAATGTGCATATGTAACATCCTTAAAATGTGTAACAATGAAGCTTCACTAGAGCAATATAATTTAAAATTTATTATACCTTCTCCTTCCTCTTCACCATCTTCATCGTAATCTTCGCCGTTTACGGAAAGACATTTTGGCTTTTCACCAACCCACGCTTGTTTGCTGCAATAGAGACGGTTGTGATTTGTATCCTCCAGCTCATGTCCATCATCACAAGCATAGTATGCCACCAAAAAGATGTGGCCATCCTTACGGCGTCTGAAGAATTGGTAATGTTAATGTAGCCAAAAACAAGGAATAGCCAAAGTATTGTTTCTCACCGTTGGTATTTTTCTACCGCTCCGTTATCAATTTCTGGTGCCTTGACAACAGTCCGACCACCGCAAGAGGTATCCAAATCCCTAGCCAGTTCACTAGTGATGCTGGTGTCCTCCTGAATTTTGAGTAGCTGCATCTTTTTCCTGCGGTCAACGGAATCCTCAGCAGAGCTTTCAACTGAAAATATAATTTCACCGTTAGTACAATAAGTATTTAAGTACATACTTAGATAGTAGTACAGTAAATGCACTCTGTAATAAATGATTTAGGAATTAAACCCTTAAATATTCCCAATAAATTATTCACGTTGCTCCTATGCTCTCGTGATCCCTTAAGTGCTACCTAATATGTAAATCATAAGGCGTACATCTCGCATAGGTGATGTCAATATTTTAGCTATACGCTCACGCATGTTACATATTTCCTATATATTCATAAATGTCTAACGTAACACCATCACGAGTATGTTAAATCAGATCCACATAAATTATCAACATAAAGATACATTTATCCAGCACCCGCCCTGTCACGTTGGCTGTTGG
>JANSTS010011098.1:27220-40844 GCA_026546915.1 Sylvicola fuscatus
AGGACGACCAGATAGCGTCTGCAGTTGGTGACAAAGAATAAAAAAAAAAAACATAAAATTTTTGTTTGCGCTCATTTTCGGTATCGTCTTCGATGCATTGACAACCGCGCCGGTTTATATGTTCGAAACGCGCATACGCGACACGCTGAATGAAAATAGGAATTATACATTAAAATAGTTTTCATTATTTGGCCGCAGCATCGTTTTTACACGAATGCTGTCAGCTTTCTTTTTCGTCTGTCGCGTTCATCTTGCGGGCTTAATTTTATTTTTACAGCAAGGCGCGTGCGCCAACTGCTTTTTTATATTCCAAATTAGATGATTGAGATTGCTGCACGAAGCGCGTTCCCGGTTCCGTTGTGCCGCATGTTTAAGGAATCGCCGCATCTTTTACAACTATATAGAAAAAAGTTGAAACATAATTATATGCAGCCGAATGCTGCTGCTTTAGCATTAAGTTAGTCTATGTTGCCGCTATGTTGCCATATTGGGGGAGTTCTGACGTCGGCGCGAATGTTCTTGATTGTTATTTGCTTTTATTGTTATTCGGGTAAGACAAAGAAGATCACTGTTTCATTGGAAGTGTGTGGCGGCCCTCTTTATTAATGAGTCAATTATAACGCGTTTTTCTTCCATTTAGGGCACTTGACGCCGCGTTGGGCGGGCGGCATGAAGGGCTAGCGTTGTACGGTTACAAATGACGCCCCGAAGAGATGTGATAAGCTTAAATACGAGCTTACTGCGTGCCGCTAAAGATGATGAGAAGAAAAAGCAGGAACGAAAGTTTGTAAGTGCGAGAACGCTTTTAGATATATTGGAAATCGTTATTAATTTTATGATTGCCTCCGGTTCTTCGAGATGTGCTGGAACTCCCTTCCGTCGAATGAGACAAAGATGGCACGTTTTCTATATATGTTTAATTGCATTTATGACCTGAAAGTGTTTGTATATCCGTTTTGTTGATCGCTTTTCCTCTCGTTTATGCTTTCACGACATAATGAAAATAGTGTGCTATAATTGTTGAGTAAAGTCAAAGTCAAAATATACTGAAGAAGTCGTTGTATTTGTTGGCGCATTATTTATTTCTTCCTGCCATCTGAACGCTGACTTCCGAAAATGGGATATCTCGATAATAAGCTGAGTGACTTATGCTTTTAATATAGTTTATGATATTTATAATTGGCAGCATATTTGAATATGAATCCAATAAAACCTATGTTCTCTCAATGTTGAGAGGCGTCAATTGATGATAAAAGGATGGAATTTATGTGTATAATATTTAAATGAAGCTCCAAAGTCGCTCCCATTGTGTTAATCGGCAATAATCTATCCAATTTAAGCGCCTCCAAGGTGGTCGATAAGTTGAAAACTAATGATATTGATGTGTAAAGAAACTCAACCGATAAATTTCCCGAATGGGATTAATATAGTCGAAATTGTACACAATTTTGACACAGGGCACATTACCAAAGAGGTGAATTTCCAAACAAAAATTGTTATGATCACACGACACAGCACTATAAGACAACGATATTCCTTTGTCACATTGAATGTCTTTGCGTCATATTATACTCGAATACACCCATATAAACGTATGAATATGCCCTACATGTTGTTCTTTTGGGGCTAAAAGTAGAGTACGCGTTCTCTTCCTTTGATTAACATTTCTACGATGATTTTATGCGCTTTTGTCTGCTTGTTTATCTTCTGATGTACTCGGATTGTTTACTTGTTTAAATGCTTTGTTTGCTATGAAAAGGGGAAGAAAAGAATATATTTTATGCATCTTTGCGTGTTTAACAGCTACGGCGCGTATAAAGCCCTGATATGCTCGTACACTATCTACCTTCGTTGAGTATTATGCATGTTTTGAGATGTAACATTCGTTAACTGCCTGTTAGTTGTTTGCCATGTGAACCACATTTGTCTGTCGTCGTCTTGCTGTATTTGTATGAGACCGCATTTCACTTACGCGCTCGTGTAGCTAACATGTCCCACCCGACTAGTGAGGGTGGGAAGTAATGAAATGATTTCCATATATGCAAAGCCATCCTATATAATCTTCATAATACGAGGCAACATTATGGAGAATACGAGAAGATAATTAACACTTTATTCGGTTGACGTTGCTCTTGTGTGCCCGCTTTGTGTGTTTTATCAGCTTACGTCTTTTTGGGGATTTTTGTTTGTACACTTAATATATGTACGAGCAAGAGTTTTGGCTCGGAAAAATCCTCAACCACACTCAAAAGTAGGAGGGTTGCTCATTTGTGCGTGTACTACTTGTACCGCAAGCATTGTCATCTCATATCAGTCGGTTGTCATCTGCGGATGATGTTCCAGATAGCATGGGCTAAAAACAAAAAAAAAAAAGCCACTCCCGCAGTCAAACTGTGCCGGCAAACATAGGAATTCAAAACAACAAACAGCCAAAGTGGTGGTATTGTTCCTTTTGTTTGTTGACTTGCTTCAAGCAGTTCATATATACTTCTTGTTTACGCACGGTTCTGGCGGCAGGAAGTCGGTGAGGTCACAACCAAAAACAGCACCAAACTCTTTTTGACGGGATTTTAAAGAAGTAATTATTACAGCTCGTTTTGTGTTTATCATATGCGCAAGTTTCAAGTGCGAAACGCCCTTACGCAAAGAATAAATATTCAAACGGCATAAAATTAATAATTCATCGTAGGATTCTTACACCAACATCCTCCGACATCCTTTTTATTTTGTTTTCTTGCTCCTAACTTTGCGAATTTCCATTTCAGAAAACAAATTAAATTACGGATCCGCTATAATTGTTGTTAGTTTGAAAGGGGTGAACGCGTCTGCTACTTTCGGCTTCTTATTAAATTTCAATGTTAATTTGTTGGGTAATAATTTTTTGTTTTTGTCGTAATCATAAGAAACTTTATCTGCATTGAAAAAATTGGCTCATTACCGGTTAATGTAATTTGTAATTTGATAACAGGACCACATTTCTTATTTGTAAGTAAATTTATTATATCAATTCAGGGTTTTTATTTGCGCTAAATACTTAATACGGTTACATTTTAGGGGTGGAGAATCTGCTCGGTTCAAATCAATCTCTGATTATCTTGAAAATTGTAATTATTGAACAGAAGATTTCTTCCAATATTTTTTTTTTGTAGTCTTGAATGGACATCATCCGAAGAATTTTTGGCACGAGGCAGATAATCAGCTTATGTGAGAACCTCAAGGGGATTGTGAGCGATTCACCAACTCGCTATAAGCAAACAAAATATTTTCCAACAATAGAGAAGTTTACAAAGTGGACTGATGCGAAAAGGTTCTTCAAAGATGAAATCGCATTATGTAGTTTATTTCAGAATTGGTTATCGCTGTGCTTCAACACTTCCTTGTTTATGGACCGAAAATGATGTGTGCAGAGAAGTAGAAAATGATGGAGATTATCCATTCGAAAACTTGTAAGAGGTAAATTGTATGAGCATTTGCTATTGTTTATTAATGATTCATTGTAGTTTCAGGTGCAACAACTGTTAACAATTTGTTAAGGACGCTGATGCATTTTAAAGTGCAAAAAAAAATCAATTCCAATTTCAATTTCACATTCGCCACCCACCAAGAAATCTCGAAGCTCAATTGATTCGCAATTTCGACTAATATTCCACACAATTTAAACAAACATATTTTGCTGACAACCGAAAATCCCTCCGGCACTAACTTTCATAACCTTTCTTAAACTTCTGACATTCTCAAAGTGCCGCCATTTATCAGACACATTGTTTTTTTTTCTTGATGTGCTGGTGAGCTGAGATGATGATGATCAGGTGCTTCAATCACACCTAATTGTTTAGGCCATTTCTCATATCACTCTGCCTCGCTGTAGTGCCGTCAAGTTAACAATGAACACTCAAAGTTTGCGCCAACATAGCTGGATGGCAGACGTAAGACGTTATCCCATATCACTCTAATGCCGCGGCAATTAATTAAATCTTTTGATACGGACAGAGTGCAATCAATTTTGGGACAAGTGACAATTGTGAAATCATACAAATTGTTTTTTATAAGGCCGTAAAGAATTCTAATTGATTATGAAATGTTTCAAATATGATTGAAAGACGTTGACATGACTCACATTCGAATACTGACGACTTTCTTACTAAGGTGAAAACATACAGAAAATCGTCATCTCAATAAAAAAAAGCACGAAAATAGTTTATACAAATCCCCGAAAATAAAAATGTTCTGCTTCTCACTTTAAAATAGAAAAAATCCCGACCATATCATAAATCATGAGATCCGTTAACCTTTACCGCCTTGCAAGCGTAATAAATAAATAACCCCATAATACATCAAATTTGTATTATGAAAAGACATGCTTCAAGAGCCTTCTAGAAAATTAGGGAAACATGATGAACGGCAATAAATCATTTCTGTTGAATTTGGTGTCACTAGAGTCATACAAAAAGTTAGATTCAAACGGATTTGAGCATTAATTTTATCCCGATTTCCACTAACAAGAGGGTGTTGAAATCATTTCTAATATCCTAATCTCATGTTAAATGTAAATATTTTTGATTTATTAGATTTCTAATTAAAAGTTAGTGCTTTCAATTTTTCTATAATAAAAATATGTAACTTTATTCTTCTGCGAAACTTACATGTAAGTTGAAGAAAGGCGATAATCCAAAAAGTTGACTTTAGCCAAAACATCTTTAATTTGTTTTCATAAACTGCTTATTTTTTTATTTATTCACTCATAATATAAACTTATTTAACAACAAATGTTGACTTCAATTGGCAACAACCAATTGAGTGTCAATTTAAAACAAAAACACAATTTTCAAACGAAACAGGAAAACTTTAAAGAAACGTTAAAAAAAATTCTTATAATGTGATTATGTGTTTTAACAAAATACAATTTTTTTTTTTGATGAAAATGACCACAACTTCACTTCGTGTTCCCTTCCGGCAATTTCAAATGCGAACCATCTCAACTGCACGTCCGATCGCTAACTGATTCAAACGATCTAAGATCTGTTCCAGATATTTAGGCGCAGCCTCCTCCACAATGCCGTTAAAGCCAGCACGGTGCGGCGCGTCTGTAAATCTAGGCAACAGATGCGAGCGCGGAAAATCTAATCGCGACTTTTTGGTTTGTGCGACCGCGAGCGTCGCTTCGCCTGCAGCTCGTACGAATGCTCGGGTGAAGCGCGCACGACGCGACGCCAGAATAAAAGATGATCGTGTGAGCAATGCCTGCTTCAACGACAGTCACGACATCAAATTTGTGATATCTTTAAGATGGAGATGCGTGGTAGTTGAATGACCATTGAAAGAGTGAGTGATCTTTACACAAGTGCGTGAATAATTGTTTTTTAATTTCAAGTTTACAATTCAATTAAGGTCGTAACATCGCGTGGTGCCACTACAATGCGACTGTGACATATGGCCCATACACATATTGGCGGAGTACGTTGAACGACAGTCGCAGACGCTTCTTAGAAAATGCAAGTTGCGTACGATCACTCACGATCGCTGGCGTGAGCGATCTTCCGTAATGCGATCGCGTGTCATCGTTCTAATGCGTAATCATGGCGTGGGCGTCTTAATTATATCGCGTCCATTTACTTTTCTATATTTGTTACGGGAACTCTTTCACCTTTCTTTCGCGTAGCGCGAGATTAGTGTGACAGGAAAACAATCGTGAGCTCTCATGATCCCAAAATACTCAAGAACAATAAACAAGAAATGTCTCTTTCTTGTATGTATTATTTTGCAAGGAACTTCTTTACTCCAAATGGACGTACTGGGTTTTTTAACATCCCATAAGTTATGGCATATGAGCTATTTATAAAGTTATAACATTATATTCAATTGTACCAAAAATTAAGTATTATTAATGCAAATGCTCCGTCAATTACTGAAAATCCTTAAAATTATGTTCAAAAATGAAATAAAATAGTCGTAATACCATCAGCATAAATCCGGAAGTCTCTTATGTCACAATAAATCTGAAGTTTTATTATTCAAGCCCACTCGACAAAAATGTCATTTCATCGAATTATCGATTATTTCCAAATTTCGTTCAAGTGGTCCCGACAATTTAACCGACAAAGATCTTTACAAGACATATTTAGTATTGAGTGGCTTCTTCCCTTAATTCGTCTCAACATTGTGCTGCTCATAAATTTACTTAAATAATTAACCATTCAAAGAAATAGTCTGGCTGGTTTCAAAATTACATATTTTTCAATCCGCTGAAGCCTCGTGGGCGTAATTTTTAATGCACAAATCAAACAAATCACACAAGCTTAGTCGCTAATAAAGTAGAAAACAAAGTATCTTGAATATCCATAAATTTTTCAACATCAAATTTTTAGCATTATGGAGGACGCAAACTTTTTTATATGAAATATGAGATTTGGAAGCTACTTGGATATTGTTTATTGTCTTGATGAATGTTTTCTATTTAATAGCGTTCTTAAAATATTCCACTGGCAACGATTTTATTAGATATTTTGTTTAAATTAAACACATTGTTAATTATTTTATTATGCACATTTTATTGATAATATACTCATATTAAATATTGACAATAAACTGTCAAACTATATTGACGACATACAAGTTTGATACAAAGTTTGAGGGGAAAAATCGTGCTGAAACAAATTACTAATGTATAATATTTGTGTGTTTTATGTGTTAATCGGATTATTCGATTGATTTTAAAAATGAATGCCAATTAATTATTCAGAACATTATCGATTAGCACGAATATCGCGTATTAAATTTGTGTCAATGTAGTGTTTCTTGCTTTGAAATGTTAGTTCAAATTAAAAATATGATATTGTTTGTAAGCGTTTGAATGGCACTAGACAGCGATTATCGAGCAATTGTGAATTATAACAATTTTAAAATTTTATGTATGTGTTAAATTAATAATAACAATAAGGCAGCACCTGTTATTTAGTAACCTTTAAGACATGGTTCATAACTGAAGTACATTTCCAAGTATTAACAATAAAACTGACTTTTATAGATTAAAGTACCGGTCTTTGTTAGGATTTAATTTGTAAACAGAAAACACTGAGAATAAACCACATATATTTATTGCTATGTTAATCATAAAAGACGCACCGAAACTCAAAACAATAAGCAAACTTGCACCGAGTCCCGCCAACAGGCAATAAATAATAAAAAAAAAACAAGAAAACACAAACAAGTACACCCAACCACTACACACCCCCGCTAGGGGATGACGGCAAGGCAAGGCAACACAAAAGCTTCACGTGCCCTGATTTCGAGCATTTGTACCGAAACTTTTTTAAGGTTTGGGCGGCTCTTTTTATTACTTCGCAGTTAAAAACAATAAAGCTCATCCTGAGGTGGTGATTAATTTTCACGCCCTCTTTACGATACCGACTTACCCGTTTTATTATACGAGTATTTACAAAATGTAATTACTGTACAAAAGGGTAAATATTAAACGTAAATTTAAAAGCTATCAAAATGCTGGGAACCCATGAAATTGTCACACATTCATTTCCAAGCAAAAATATTTTTGTTTAGTTTTTTTTTTAAATAACAAAAATTGATTACTATATGATAACATTTTAAAATTAATAAGAAATCATAGGAATTTATTGGCAGCGTGTAGCTGCCTTTCGTTGTGCGGATTCAAGACTCCACCAAAATTTCAATTCCGCCTCTCATAAGTCAGACACCACCCTCTGCTGCAAATTTATTTTTATTTTAATATGCTCCCATCTCGTGCATTAGATGTTTGTATGTAACATCATCGTCATTAAGCTGCTGGATAAGCAAAATATGCTAATATTTGCGTTTGGGAAATGTTGTAGAAACACACAGATATGATTTTATACTCGACTTATACGTTCTATGTATTGTGCAAAAGAACAAGATTTGAATTTTGATTCACTACAGCAGCTACAAGATATTTAATATAATGTTGGATGCTGGAAAGCTTACGGATGAGCAGTTTCGGTTGGTGAATTATGAGAATGAGCAATTTATTTTGCTAACGCATAATTAAACGAAATATTTTATGTAGTTGCTGCATTTCAGTTCAGGCATCGGGCATCATCATGTGGTATCAATAACAAATACTGAGTACAAATTTGTTTATCCACCTACTTGCTATCATATTCGGAAGAGCATTTACCATTTAAAAACATTTCACTTCCCAGAACATTTCGCTTCTAAGGCAGACTACTCGTATTTACCAACTTTTGTTTTGTTTGCGAATTCTAAAAAGAGTTTCAATCTTTTATATTACGTAATTTAAGCCATTTTTCAATAACATGCATGTTTTTATGGATAATATTTGTTATTAATTTTTTGTTATCGGAGCATTTTAAATTTTTGACTTTCAATGTTAGTATAACTATTT
This sequence comes from Sylvicola fuscatus, assembly GCA_026546915.1. Taxonomy (NCBI): domain Eukaryota; kingdom Metazoa; phylum Arthropoda; class Insecta; order Diptera; family Anisopodidae; genus Sylvicola; species Sylvicola fuscatus. The sequence continues at coordinate 35,616 of JANSTS010011098.1, forward strand.
ACGACTTTTAATTTTTCAATCAAACAACTAGAAGATTTTTTAATTTCAAAAAAATTGATGCTGAATAATTATTATCATTGTTTGCATAACAACATATTAGTCAATCTATTCCCAGTGAAATTATAAAAAAATCCTTATAAAAAATCCAATCACTTGTTGGCAATTCGTTGTTTTTTATTCAGTTCGAGTTATTCTATTTGTTTCCACAATTTCAATGTAATGTCAGTAATATAGGTTTTCAAAGATACATTTCAAAAAGGGATGCAATATTTTAATTATCTAAATAACTGAGTGTAAACAAAAAGAGTTTTTGTTTGTGCATACACTCCAGTTTCAATTCGTCCTTACTACTCGTAAATAATCAATTTCAGAGTTCATGCGATGCACTATATTTATGTGCAAGAGGATTATTTAATGTTTTTTTTCCATAAAATGTTATCGGTTGTTCTTTTGTCACAACGAGAACGAAGCGTTGTCCACATGAGCATAATATTGTTTAAAAACAGAAAATTGTGCATTTTAAATTTTATTGATGTATTTACATTATAACAACAGAAAATAACCAAAAACATATATAAAAGTTGTTTTTATCTTCCTTGCTCTAAATTTGGTTTACTTTTTATTTTAGTTTTGAATTTTGTATTGCTTAGCAGAAGTTTAGAAAAAAAAAACATTTTTAAAACTTTTTAGACACTGTTTTTTAACAAATTTTGTGTGGGATTCATCTGTAAATTAAAACATTTTAATTCAAAAATATCTTTTCAACAGAGATAGACTGGACGCAGTACTTTAATATTTTCTGTTTTGAACCTCAAACAAATATAATAAAACAAATAAACACAATACTCAAATAGTATTTTGAAGTTCTTGATTTATCAGCGAAATGTATGAATGATATAATTGGCAACTGACATGTTATTGATTACAAATGCTTCATTTCAATGATGCACTTTTACCAAATTCTTTAAACACATGCAATTTTAGATTACAAATTCGATTGTTTTGGTTGTTATCATAACATTTTTCGTAAAATACAAAATTGATTGGAATTGCCTAACATATGTGCAAACATATTGTCACATAATAATTCATGTTTCAACTATGTATATATTTTTCGTCTATCAGAGCAGCAACTGGCGCCGTGGCTTAGTTGGTTAAAGCGCCTGTCTAGTAAACAGGAGATCGTGAGTTCGAATCTCGCCGGGGCCTTGCCGAATGACCTTGAATATGGGGTGAAGATGGCTTATTTTTTGAACTGTAATATTACCTAATCCCTTTCCTAACTTCCCATTGTTTTAGAAAATTATTTTGATAGTTCGATAAGCTTGAATGAATCATATACTTTTTAGTTTTTACCCTACCGTAACATTAAATTTTTCTCAATTTATGGACTAATATTAAGAACACCTGTCCTGAAAAATCAATTGTTGACCATAATAAATATTCATTTCTTATTTCGACTGTGCCGATAGAGCAGTTGCCACTCTATTTAAGACATTGCCATAAAGTTAACCATCTGTTCAATTGAATATTAAAATGAAGCCAAGTGACCGCGGTCGCCAGAGTGCCACTTCGCTTGGCGGACGTGCCACGGTGGGTAATTGATTGTGACATTCAGCCGCATCTTTGCCAGCTTGAACTTCTTTTCATCGAAATTCGAAAGAGTGACCTTAATTGCGAGTAAATGGTCCATATTCCATACGGTGGCAATATATTATTAGTCTTAAATTAACGCCATCATAAATGTCTGATTTTATGAGAGCGTTATGCACGATCGATTTCTTTTTATTAGCTTGTTGCAGTAGGTAATAGGTACGAACAGTTATTTAAGCCAATCAAATATTTCACATATGTTAACGCCGCAATGAATTCTCCAGTTGTTTTGTAGTGAGTAAGTACACTGGAGTCCCGGCACAGTTGATTCAGCAGCCACTAACTCGCGAGTGTGCAATTAATTGTACAAACGTTAAATGATATATGGCTTCAACAATCGAACTGATTTCTTAATCGATAAACATGTATGTACTAAGCACGCAATATATTTCAATTAATAAATCTTTAGTCGAATTTGGTTCTAAGAGAAACTAATTAAATCTTAAAGTTAAAATATAGATATTCGTTGTTTCATTATTTTTATAAAGAATCTACAATTTTTTATTTACATCAATTTGGCAACAGCTTGACTGAAACATTATTTACTTCAAAACAATTTTGTAAAATACTTTACAAAATAATCATTAAGCTCCAAAATAACTTGACTTACCAACTTAATTGCATTTCCAATATGCATATTGTTGTGTTCGTTGTGCATACATAAATTATTTGCAGTGATTTTAGATTTAGTAAACCGAAACATACGGAATTCTACATGCGACCAGCAAGCTGCATGGCTTAAACGGTTGACATAAACCCAATTTGAAGATTTCAAGATTGGACAGCAAACCCTAAAACTCACAAGCGATCTTACAAAATGAATTTTGGGCGTTTGCTGTCAGTTTATGGTGCACACAAAGCCGTGTTGCAAGTTGCAACATCGCCGGAGCCCGAGAGCAGTGCACACGAGCAGACGGCAAATGTTCGTTTGCTATATATGCAAAAGTGTTTGCCAGCTGAGACAGACAACACGGAATAAGGATATAAATACGAATGGTGGGGTGGTGGGCGGCGGCCGAGTGGGGTGTGGGGGATAAGTGCATTGCATCCCAACGACTCGGTTAGGAAATGGATTTCAATTGTGCCAACACTTGTATGCAAAACGTTCCTTATGAATGGTGTGTACGCTAGCTGAATTGTTTATCGTTGCAGCGATGAGTTTGAAGATTCTATTTTATGTAGTTTAAACACATCATCGTCCTTAGTGCGTTCTTTTGTGCTTTTCACTTCAGCGAGAAGTATTTCACATGTGTGCTTGAGAGAGTTGAGAGCCTTAAATGACTTCTGCTATGTGCGCGAATTCTTGAAAAAGAGCACAACACCTCACCAGCTTGCGATTCGCGTAACAAGAATAGTGGTTCGCGGCCCGTGGCGTAGTTGCACTTGTGAATTGTGATGTGCATCGACTTTTGCAGAGAATTTCGGTCCTTTTACGAGTATATGACCTCTTTTATTGTGCTGCTTTTATTTTATATCGGTTTTTTACAACCAAAAGCTGTAAAATTTCTCGTGTTTCACTATTTATGAACAGTCATTTGCCTAATTAGACAATATGAACCGACTTAACTTGTTTTTAAGCTTCTAATTTATTTTTTATAGTAAATTTTGTAGAATTTTTATACAGAACTTAACGTTTGAGCTATTACATTTTTATTTGAATGCTTCTGTGAGAGATGAAATTTTTATTCATCTAGCTACATTGCTCATATTTAACATGGGATTAATGCAGATAAAGCGCTGCAGCTAATTAAAGTCAATATTTGCTTTCATATTTACAATATCCGCTTATGAAACTGACCGGCTCATGTTAACATTTTAGTAGGAGGCTAAAATTTTCCCACAACGAGCACGTATACTCGTATAATGTACGATGTACATCATACATAACTAATATCCTTTTTGATAACAATCAGCTATCACGTTATTCATTCTCTTTGACTTACAGGCTTTCGGGCATTCTGTGAATTTTACAATAATGTCAGTTTACATGTACCAGCAGTTTCAATTAGGGACGTATCAAATGAGCATGCAAATTGGTCGTAATTCCATGTTCTGGTCATTAAATCCTCTCAACACAAAATAGTGAAGAGGACTCGATTCTAACTCTTGTAAACGAATCCTCATCAGGATGCTGCATTAAAACAAAAAAATCAAGAAAACAGTCACATCGAAACTGTAACATCAACACAAATCACAAAAGTAGCAGGAATATCGAAAAATTGCAGGAGCGTATCCCACAAACACTTACAACCGCACATACGAGCACTGCCAATTTGATTTGCAGCATGCATTTTTCTGGTTTTCCGCATCTTGTTCACAAATTCGATCAGTTCTATTCCTCCCTCCCCCCATCCCCCCTTTACTGAATAGTGGGCCCAATATCGGCTGCAGCTGAACGTCCATACCAATAGAATGGATTTATATCTTCAAAAAGCTTTCATTTCCCGAAGTTAAATAGTTGAATCGACCAATATTTCAACTCCAAAAAGCTCCGCCGTGTAAAATTACCATATACCACTCGTAAAAAGTACGGGCTCATGGAGAAAAACTCTCAATGTGGCAGTCAAAATGTTCTGCGCTCCTTTTAAAGTGGATTTGTAATTTAAAAGGAATACATAGCTTCTTGCATTGCACAAAGTTTTCGTACACCCAATTCGATATTACACATATTATACAAGAAATAGAAAATAAAATTTATACAAGGGGTCACGCAGGGTGACAGCGACTTGAGAGTTGAGAATGAATTATTCATGGATTAAAGTATGAGAACACTCGTATATGCACACTTCCAAAGTTGACGCCAACGTGAGGATGTCATCTGCAAGCTTATGCTTTTGCAATGGTGATTTCGCTGGAAAAATCTTTGTACGTCCTAAGAAATACTTTAGTTTGCGTAACAGCGATTTATTTAAAACATGTTAAAGTAGCAAAATATAGAATTGATGATTTATTAAGGGTACTAGGAAATGAAACAGTGTCCAAAATGTGTAAAATATAGGCCACGCCAATCCAAATATATTCAATAAAATGGTACAAATTAAACGAATTGAGTAAAATAAATGTTAATACCATATTAAAATAAATTACACCACTTCCTTTACAAACGTTTCCCAATTGAGTAAATAAGTTTAATATTTATCTGAAATAAACGTTTTTTAAATGTGTGAATACATGAACTGTATGATGTTCATCAACATTTTAATTTTTCGCGCAAAAAACTGTCCAGAATAGTATCTCAAAGGCTTAATTGACGAATTCATTTACAAAACAACCCGCTACCGCAAACAAATTTCGACATCCCCTATCACGAGCTCTCGGCTAATTACTATAATTTAAATTTCCAATGATTTTCATTATAAATATAAAGGCACATTGCAAATACGGGCGATTTTGTGTAATGAGCAACAATAGTATGTAAAAAACATGAAAGTTTGAAAGCGCAACACATCGCATCGGTATGAATGCAAGTCGCTCATTTGTGAGTTTACATATGATTTTGCTCATATTTATAGATTATAATGACTATAATGGGTGATGGATTTTAAATAAAAAATTAACAAAATGACGTACAACACG
>JANSTS010011109.1:0-20143 GCA_026546915.1 Sylvicola fuscatus
ACTTTAAGTCACAGCTCCTTTAAATGATCGCTCCTTGGGTCATATTCTCTGCATTTGTCTTATAAACACGCAAACAATGGCGCAGCATCTCAGCAATTTGCCAAATTCACATCGATTCCCCTTGCTGCAGCACGTTCCAATGTTTCGATTAACTGAGATTAATTTATCTTTATCCACATTATATCCTCTTCGGTATAATACATTTTCATTAGCCAAACGAAACCAACCAAAGTTGAGATGTTTTGCTTGCTTTGCCGTCAGCCTGTTCCGCATTCAAATCAGTTTTGGTCAGATCATCGATTTGCCATCAATTAATTGAACAAATTATTTTTGAAAATTTCTCTATCTGCTCGTGACTCGACCTTCTCTTCACTTTAAATCAAATATTCGAAGAGTAATGTGCCCACGTGATTTAAATGCCGTAGCAGCGGCTGAATTCGTCCTAATGCGAATTCTTGGAACGTGCCCTTAGCATATCGATACAGTTGATATGTTGTAGCATATGTTTGGCAAGTCAATCGTCCCCATCATCGGCATGATGTACCGCGTGAGGAGGGTTGCTTGGTTGCGTAAATAAGCGCGTAAGATATTGGGAGCACATTGGACCTTCAACATTCAGATAATCGGCGGCTCGCACAATTTATTGTGCCTTCCGTAAACGTGATGAATTGCGTGCTCGCGATTCGCTTCAACAACTGTTGGCTATATTCCTTATGTAATAAATCGAATTTTGAATAAATTTGCATGCAGTTTGTTTAGGACATTTTGGAGAACATGTGGATTTTAATGCGTGCCGATGGATCGCTTTTCTTACAAAAAACGTGCTCATATGGATAGGTAAACAATGTTAAGCGTTGTATCATAAAATATGTTTATAAAAACACTTTTTTCGGGTTAACTGAATACATTGATAAATTCTCATTACTAAATCATTTGATCTTAGACTGAATTTAAAGGCATTGTTTATTCGTTCAACAGAAAGTGGAAAGGTTCAATGAAGCATTAAAGAAAGAAGAAATTCCTTTCTAATGTTCTCATAAATGTTGATTACTCGGAACTTAAACGAAATGTGCAAATCCGTTTTACGTTAAATCAACATTAAATCCTTAAATTGAGATTAATATTAATGCTTTATTTGAGTCGTAAATTGTATTTTTGCATTATAATAATTAATTATTTGGAAGGAATCTCCTTCTTATTGATACAGTGTTGTGTTAAAGATGAAAAACACATGTTGCTTTTATGTGACCATGTTATTTACTTTTAATATAAATGATTTTTGTGTGGTTTATCGGATTTTGAAAAGCCTTTCTCGTACACGTTTTTTATGAGTAACATGTGTGTATGTCTTGCACGTGTCTGGCACACGCTCCTTAACAACTCTTTACCCTCACAAAGCAGATTACAGTCAGTGGCTATGTAGCATTGAACTTTATAATACATATATTAATTTCAATTTCATTATATTTTATCAATTTCAATAAAAAATGACGCATTGTGACGGAAGACGTTTGCCATTTAATGCATTTTCGCTGTTACTTAAAACGAGCGAATTTACTGACTGCATTGGCAAAGACTTTACGGTGTTTGGGAAGTTGGCACGAGCTGTGTCACCCTTTTCATGTTCCAGCACCCATTGAATTGCCACAAAACAAACCCTCAATCACCCTCGATTGTATGCTGCGTATGCCAGCGCTTCAAACCAATTGACACTCCCATTTCGATTGAATAGTCGTCACATCCTGTGTATGTGCCCATTGTCGTCGCATTATTTAAGTCTGGCTTTTCACTTGACACACACGCACACACACACACAATATTTCTGTACGAGTTTTCACCACCAATTTTAAAACAGCTCGTATTGGGGCAACGCATAATTTCCATACAAAAAAGTGTCACATGCAATAGAGAAATTCTCGTGTGAACTTTAAGATCAGACCGATTTGTGTGTGAAAATTGTTTCGTAGTCAGTTAATGGTTGTAAATTAGGGCCAATTTTTCACATGGCGACGTGCACCACAAGCAAGTTGATCTCTCCTGTTTCAGAGCTTTTGACAAACATTTAAGCTGCTTGATGCAAGTGTTTAAGCAACGGCAATGGCGAAACAAGTAAATAAGCTTTTATGTATGCAAGTTTAAGCACAGCGGGATATTTTACCAGATTCATATATTGTCGCAGTCGCTTCTGTGCAGACACAATAATAGGTTGACACTTCAATTTATCGTGGTACCCGATTTAACAAACGAAATTCTCGTAATGAAGTTGTTAAGAACTTGAGCTTCATGAATTTAATTTAAAGTTTAAATCTAAAATCCTGTCGATACGTCAATTACTTCTACTTATTTCGTGTGGTAAACTTGTCTTTTAAACTTTCGTGTGTAAAACACAGATTAACATGTTTAACGGACAAAGTTTATAGAAAGGTAATGGTATAATGGTAGATATAATCCTTTGCATCTGTAGAGTGCTGAATGTGGAATCTTAGCAGGATTTGCAGCAAAAATCACTAAAATATAGGTTTCCGCACTTTCCAGAAGCAACAGGTGCTTCTGTTCAATTTTCAAATATTCTGTCTCGTTGCTTTTATAAGAAAATCGTACTTGTGATGAAACCTCACATCCGAAAATTTGTAGTTTGTATTCAAATATCTGAGTTTTAGTTAGGGATTTCGGCGTGATGCACTTACATCTACATAATTCATGAAAACTTTAAAAATCGAACTAAAACACCTAATACAAAATTGAGCCAAAACTTTATGTTTACCTATCATGAATATAATTATGTCATAAATAGGCACAAATGAATTTATTGAAACTAAGATCAACAGGACAGTCAAAATTTCTCGTGGTAATATGTCCTTATCAAAAATAGGTATTTCTTGTTATGAAAATTTTTACATTTTTGTTTGATATAACCATGTAAGGCAAAAATTGTATGTAAAATAGACTGAAGAAATCTTAGTGGAAAAAAGTATATAAAAGTATACCTCTAGTATATAATATATAAAAAAAAATACTTGTTACTCAAAGGAAAAATACGTATTCAGATGATTTGGAATGTGATTTTTCCTTATAAGTACAAGCATATTTTCTTTTGCTTTTTACATCGCGTTTTTGTCATACTAAACATTGCCTAAGGCTCATGGGCTTTATAAAATATAGACAAAAGTATGATATATTTTCGTGATTTCATTATTATTTATTCCAATATTGTTTTTTAAGTGTACCATACATTCATATCCAATAAAAATATTGCTCTATGTTTGTCATCTGCATGTTTTTGTATGCCTCACAATCAAATCCGCCCTTTGGCAAGATGATCCAATGATATTTTGTATACTAACATTTGTTTTGGCTTGGAACCTATTTGAAATTATAATTACCCAAACAATAATAATGGAACAATGTAAACATAAATATGTTGTAATAAAATGTAATCAAAAGGCCATACTCACATCAAAATACCATTGGTTAATTATCCTTTACTTTATTATTTTGATGAATATTGAAATAACTTTTATATTAACACATTTTCCATGGTTATGGGTGGTTTTCAGATCATTACATTTTAATTATTGTATATTTAATGATTTTGTTGTTCTCTCTAGCCTGGCAAAAATACCTTTAGAACAGGCAACATTTATTTACTCGAACATCTCGCTAGCCAAAAAAACCTCGCAATATATTAACTCCAGACAGATATTAATTACAAATTGAACGATGATTTGAGATCCCTAATTGAAAACCACGCAAATCTAAGTCAAGTTGTTTGGTAAATTGATTACAAATTGCAATTCAACCCTTTTTAACCAATCCAATTAGTAAGCAATTCGATGAGTTTGTATAAATTCATTGTAAACCGCTAAGTCGCATCAAGAGTTGGAACGATGTTTCAGTTAAGATTACATAAATGTATTTATTGAGTGACATTTCAATGATATTATGTCAATCGCGAGTATGTACGATCCAATTTAACCTGCGATGCGATGCGACGCGACGTCCTCGATGTAATTATAAATACATCGTTTCGACGTCGATGAAAATCAATAATCCCAAAATAAGTGTACTTAAAATATCGATTTTTGCGTTATACACTGCCATATAAAAGTTGATAATTTCCCGTGAGAAATTAACATGGACGGGAAATTTGGGTGGGAAAAGATTTCGATAATCTTGATATTTTATATGCGGACCGCGCTTCCCACAAGGTGAATCGCAGTCGTCTGCAAGTTTTAAATGTGTAACCATTTTTCCCTAATGGCATAAAAGCCTTTAAATGTTCGACATAAAAAAGCATTAATGGTAGGGGAGTGGTCCGCTCGACCGATCCATTTGTGCTGATCCGGTATAGCACGAAATTAGTCAGTGTCCCTATTTTTTATATAGTGACAAATGGCGTGTGATTTTTAATCAATACGATTCCTCTCCCCCTTATAAAAATCTTTGTCCTATAAGTTTTAAAGTCATGCGAAAATTGAAAATAATCCAAAGTTCACTAAATTACTGAGTATTACTGTTTCATTATGTGAAAATTGTGGCGAAATGTTAACCCAACGTCTGTACGACTTATCCACGAACAAACAATGCAACTGCTGCTGCAAAATGCCATAACATTTGAGCAACATAATCACGCGATTGCACAGATTGGCAGAGACCGTATAGGTTTACCACATCTTTGCGTGTACACAATTACTACAAAACAAATGTTGGGGTAGGCTGGGGGTGGAATGTCTGCGCATTGCATTGAAGTAATAGCTGTCCCATATGTGATTCAATTATTGGCTGTTTGTGCATACGCAAACTGTGATGACCGGTGTAAGTTCGCTAGCCCGTCAACAATTTGACCACAAATTGGCTCAAAGCTGGGTCAAGCAGCAGGACATCTGTCGTATAAGCATGCATCCGAAGTCGTCCTACTCTGAGCAACGTTGACCAGAAGGGATGCACTTAATTGGCATAAACCACTTCGTTACTCACACATTTTCCATTAACTGATTTGGTTACACGAGTATGATTGAAAAATTTATCTTAAAACTGCACATAAGTCAAGGACATTAAGCATTCCCGATTTGCATACAAACATGTCGGTTCGGAATTGGTTTTTAATTTAATTAATGAACTTTTTAATGCAAAAATTTGGTCACGTGCCCCTCATAATCTAAGCCCTGAGTTTTAGCTGAAAGTAATTTAACTGTTATTGTTTGATTGCATCCTTTTGGCGCGCATTAAGTTTTTCATCTCGTCGTGTTTACACTTTGTAATTCTTTCAACTGTCAAGTGTAATGTGCCAACGTGCGACAGACACACGCTGACGGCACGTGTCCTCCAACGAGCAGATATCGGCGCAGACAACTCAAAGTACACATATTTGTTCAAAAAGGATACATAAAATCAAACAAACTGGGATACATAATAATAAAAAGGACAATAACTTTTCAATAGACTATGCTGTTGTTTAGGCCAAGGGTTCTCTTTAATGATTGATTGTGCAAAGACTCATATTTGGTTCAAAAATGAAGCCACCCTCACTATTGTTACATTTCCACATACTCGTATGTGCGGCTACAAATTGAATTTACTTCCTTTTAATAAAGAATTTGAAGGGTTCCCAACCCTTAACGTCGACCATTGATTTTGTTTTTGTTTTACTACGGTAATATTGGCGTAAATTTTAAATTTTTGATCATTTGCTATGTTTTTTATCATTTTGATTATACTTTTGCTAATTCGTTTAAAAGAAACAGTGTGTAATAACAAGTTGCAAAAAAACCTAAACTCTATGAATTGAATTAAATTAGCAAACCTTTTGTTGTTTTACAAAACAGCCACAAACTCTATAAGAATTAAGAAATAATCTAATATTTATTTGTTTTTACTCTCTCATTCCAAAATGGAATAAAAATAATTTTAATTAAATTGTAACATAATGGTATGTGTATCGAGAATGGTTTGTCAATCAAATGTTCAAATGCAATATTAATGATAATACTAATTAAGGACATTTAAATAATATATATACGCAACAATCCACTCTTCACCCTTTTATGTAAATACGCTTGGCATTCACACAATGACAGAAACGTTTAATTCAACCGTTCCATTACAATTTGCAGAATATCCTTCCATCCTCGTATCAATTCCCTTAATTAACTTGATTCATTAATAACATATTTTTTTGTCCGTTGCGGCAAACGACATTTCAATTGAAGAATTTGAAAGAAGCGCGAAGGGAATCGTTGAAACTCGTCGACAAAAAAACTGTGACAATTGTTGACATGAGTTTTTATTTTACTCGGGATTTATTTGAATGAAAACCAACTTATGCTCATGTTCGTTTAGAGTTGTTCAATTATGCACGCGACAAAACCACCCCTCAATTGAAACGAGCAACCCTTTTTCGAGTGGCGTGAAATTGCGTCGAAATTATGATATGTTTTACATATTAAGTATTACAAGTTCAATTTGCACAACATGAATTTCGCATGTAACGATATGATATGCTTCTATGCATAATACATTTAAATGTGAATCAATCAAAATCAATTTAAAATGCAGCAGCACGTAAACGAGTGTACTTTTAAGTTTAGAATAAACATGCCGAATTGCTGGTTAAGAATTGCGGTTGCATAAATTGCATGAGGGTGAGTTTTTGGCAATCCATCAACACCTTAATCAAGTTATATATGCACGCGCATATGCACAAACACCGCAGCTTTATAACATATTAAATTGAGTTATGGCAAATGAAATTAGGTCTCAATATTTTCGATTGTAAATTTACGCAAACAATAACGCATCGAACAGATTCAATTGATAAAGTATCATAATAACACATTCATGCAATTTACGACCATCAAATCAGGGCATTACTTGTCGCCAATAAATTGTGTAAGCGCTCAATTCACCCTCTTCACTGAGTGGTGGTCAATCCTTGTTTTGCACAGTTTAAATACCACCGAACCGATGGTCAATGAGCCTGAACAGCTCACTTTTGAATTGAACGACGACCATTCACCTCCCCCTACTCACTATCTCTTGTAGCCCATTTCCACTGAACAATTGATTGGAAATTAACCGAGTGACCGACTGGTCAGTCCCTGTGTCCACCCCGCCTCTAATTGATAGCCGCTTTCCTGGGCTCGCACAATTTGTGACACGTCCTTACCGTTTTCCGAATCGGCCTTAATTTTTCATTGTGCAAAAATATGTTGCATTTAAATGCAATGTCATTGTTCTTTCAGTGTTCAACCCCCTGACTGGCTAGTTAGTGCATTACAGCATCTCTGCACTGACATTTTGTACACAGTCATCGTTTGGCTAAGCTGTAGTTTTCTTTAAAAAAATTTAAATGACAATTATTGCAATCACATCGCTTTGAAACTTCCTTATCCATGGAAGCTGAGTGCAATGAGGCGTGATATTCCAACCCTTGAAACACGTATGGCATTTTACACTCAGTGATAGCTTCTAGGGATGCACTCAATGCGCATTAATCAATAAATAATTCAGCAGGCGATTATCAATCGATCAATTGGTAATTGAAAGCATCCATGCCGTGTCCTCTCGACTCGTCTGCACCCTTTCCTTGTGTTGATCGCTTCGACACGGAAGTCACATCGCTGTGGTCGCATTGTGGCAGAATTCATGACATCAGCAGAAATTAAAGATTGATCGCCGCCAAATATTGTCCGTCAATAATTTTGAAACATATTTATTGAATGAAACTTTGATTGTTTGCCGTTGAGGAAGCGTGCCGATTTGACAGATTGTCACACTTCAATTTCATATCCGGTTAAAAGGGTAATGTTTGTTCAATGGAGCAGAATTGTCAGAGCCTTTAAATTTCAAATCAATTCCTCTCGCCCGTAAAAGAATGATGTATTCTAACTTAGGCAGTTATATTTTCTAACCACTTAATTCCAATATGAAAACTACTTGTAAAAAATCTCTTATAGATTGAACTATTGCGACGCAGCGGTTTTTCCATCAATGCGATTAAATTGTTCAATGAACGCGAGAATATTTCAAATACGAAGCTTAATAAGAAAACATAAAAAAATAAATGAGAATCATTTCATACTTGCCAATAAAAAGATCAAACAGAATTGGTAAGTCTTCCTTTAAAAATTTACTCTTTTTCATAAAACTGTTAAATTTTATATGTAAATCATTCAATTAGTATCGATTGACTTTTAACTATAAAAAATGTGTTTGTTCAGTCAGTCGATTAATCTTTAAGATAAGTTTTTTTTAATTCTTTAAAATGCAAAAGATATATGATACATCTCAACAATAAACTAGTCCAATAAATAATTCATAAGTACAGCACCGCCAAACGAAAATTAGTTATGCGCGTCAGTTTTCACACCAAAGCGTCATGCCGCCACTTAGCAAAAAAAAAACACTTTACGATTCGCAACTTTATCATTTGCTTTTATTTCAACTAATTGGGGAAACTGGTTAGTTCACAAATTAGCAGCTAACGGCTGTATGCATAATATTTCTACTTTCGATTTCCATATGAGTAACGCGACAGACAAATCGAAGGTGTGACACCTACCGCAGTGCACCGATTTAATTACTTAAAATTAGATTTTATTGTATGCAGATTTGGCCGTGTTATCAGCACAAGAGCACTCGACCATTTCACTTTTTTTTTAAAACTTTCTGGCTACCAGCACTTGGGGGTGGGACAGCACTCAGGATATCGCTTCGACAAGTCCTCGGTGGATGTGCAATTGTAGTTATCGTCAACATTTACCACGCTGCATGCGTATCCGTGGATAAATAAGTCGACTTCACATTCTTGCAACTCACATCTGTCCTTTGGATAGTATTTTTGGCCAACTTTTAGAACTCGCTGCTCTGTTGGATCATAGCATTTTCCAGGATGTCCTGAGTACGAACAATTTATTTTATTTCATTTTTTGTTTAAAACTGTAACTGTCTGTAGAAATCACCTGAATCTGGAGGAATTAGGTACACAGAAGCATTTGCAGTAGCGGCTATTAACACAATAAAAGCGATGCCACAAATTCTTGAATGTGAGTTTGAGTTCTGCATTCTTCTGTGATTATATTTGAATGCTTTTTTACTGCTTGGTCGACGACTCTCTGAACTGAAGGCTGATCAAGAACTAAAGATGTGGCGCCAAAGCTATCTTAAAGAGCTTGATTATATAAATAGACACAAATGAAAGATTTCTCATGCTATTTATATTGTGCATTTTAAAATGATGTCAAAAGATTAATAAAGTATTGAAATTGATCGGGCTGTTAAAATTTGTTTGTATTAATTTTTTGTAAAATTCAAACGGATTTGTAAATACTGATTTCGGATTCCTTTTTGGCGCATGTTCTGTTCTATAAATAAATTTATTTTGTTTTTATACAGAAGCAAACTGTACTTTATGATTACATTTTTATGAACAAAAAAGACATGAAATTAACGTTCGGAAACGTCTCCCTGCAGCATCGAATTGCGTAAGTTGCTAAATGGCTACCGTTATTAAAATATTGTGTGTCATTAAACCCGCCATTTACTTTAATTACTGAGTTGAAGTGTGCATTGTGCTTCTGTGGTAAAATAAAAATAAAATTCAATTTGCAACTTTTTCATTTGCAGTATAAATGCCACAACCAACACACCTTTTTATTTGCACTTTGCGTAAATTCAAGTTAAAAACAATAACTTTTTTAAGTTAAATTTTGCTAATAACCATTTAAAATTTTAATTTATTAATATAAGCGAGTAACATTTGTTTAATAAATAAATTTGGAATACAATTTTATGCGTTCATTACCTAAAAGAATTTTCTTTTAGCTTTAATCATATTCAGTAATGCATTGAAAAATAGTTTAAATTTTTTTTTTTACATTAAAATTTTAAATTTGAATTATTTAACGTTAATGTTTTTCTGAAAATACCAAATAATAATTTAGCAAATCAATTTTCTTCAAGAAAACAAACAAAATATTAATTTCAGCAATTTATTAAGTCAATTAAAAGAGAACATTTACAACCGAGAACTTCATTTTTTGGGGGTCCTTGCTCTGCCTCTTTTGGGTGCTGGCGATGCGTCAGGTGGTGAACCTTGATTTTGACGACGACGACGAGTACGAGGGCGAGAAGCAGCGCGTTTCTTGGCTCTACGACGGCGAGCTGGTTTTCGTCGCATCGGAGCATCACCGGGGGCACCGTCTTCGGTATTGCTCTGGTCGCTTTCTTCACTTCCCACCGGAACTCCAAATTTTTGCCCCTGCTTTTCAATAAAACCGAATTCCTCACCAGTATTTAAAACTTGTTCAACAACATTTTTAAGACCATCCATTGGAATCTGGGGCAAAAACATGTTTTTAGGAACATTTGTTCACATTATGAAAATTGTAAATTACTTACATTATTGTGTCGCCCAATTGCAGTTGAAATTTTAGCAAGGGTAGAGAACTCATTTAATTTAATTAATGTCTTCATTACCAATTTTCCGTTCTCCTTAATTGCAATAGCATCTGACTTACTATTTTCATTTGGATCGTCCATTCTGATTAAAATGCAAAACAAATATTTTACAGCGACAAAAAAAAACAAGTCTAAAAGAAACGAAACCTAATTAAAAACTGAATTTTTTTCATTTGTTGATTCATAGCCACCTTTTTGAATTTTGGAATGTGTGCCTCGATCCACTTTGGTAATTCAGTTTCCAACTATTATCAGCGGGAAGAAACAAAATCTTTTGAAAAAAAATACAAATATATTTATACAAAACCTAGTTTTTTTTTATTAAATGAGTAATAAACTAAAATAATGATTTTTGAGAAATTACAATATAACAAAATTGGTGACTACATAAATAGCTTAGGAATTAAATTGGAATCGGCCAAGTTTTGAAACTCCCGATTCACTCTCTTCATCAAGTTTACGTTTGGAAGTTTTGTAAAACTGTTTGTAAACTGACATGCCAAGAGCCACAAGTTCCGATTCACTCATATCCGGATTTTCATCTTGCAAGGCGGTTTTTTCTGCTTTGTACCAATCGTCGAACTTTGGCTGGAAATGATTTAAGATTTAACAACAAGTAAATTTTGAATGCTAAACTGGAATTTACTTTTTGGAAAACGGGAGTTGCAGAATCGTTTCCTTGACGTGGACAATTTTCGCTATTTTCACTATCATTGGATGGGGTTGAGGGTCGATCAAATCCAATGGCCTTGCTTGTTAGATGACTGAGTGCACTTGGCGGTGTGCCGGCACCACCATTTGCAGAGCTCTTAAATGGATTCCGCTTTGATTTGCCCAACACCATTTTTTTCTAAAACACAAAACTATTACTTTACATTCATTCATATAATATTTAAGTTTAAAAAAACTCACTGGAGCAATAACTGGAGTACTTGGTTTAGCAAGTTTGCTGTTTTTAAAAATGCTCGTCTCAAAACTTTGCTGCGAAGATTCAACAACATCGCAATCATTTTCCGCCGCTCTTTCCTGTCTTTCCTTATCCTGAAAAAAAGTGATTGATAAAAATACAACCAGCCGATGAAAACACAAGTCCAACTCACTACTTTCTCAACTTGGGGCAACATTTCGCTAAGTTTATCAGCCAAATGCTGCCGCCCAATTTGGCTGGCGTATTTCACTGCGAACGCTAAAACAGCTGGCGTTGACACAATTTCGATGAGCTCCTTCGCCTTTGCCTCTTGTTCCGTTTGGCAATGCATCTAACAAAGAAACACCAAATAATGAGCTTAGTGCATGAAATCTTTAAACTTAGCCTTGATTAAAACTTACAGCAAACAATTTTAGAGAATGTGTACGGACATCTCGTTCATTGTTCTCTTTCTTGAAGTTTGCATCGCGCTGCAATCTCTCTTCCACCTGGCTGACCTCGTCATTGATTTCACAGAACGGCTGCTGCCACTTAAGTTCCATAACTAATGGCCGAGGCGTGGTCACTGGGAATGATGAGCCACGACACTGAACACAATTTATTGTCTGATGTTCCTCGGACACGCTTATAATGTAATAGGCTTCCGATGCATGGTTTATCTAAGTATATTTAAAGATTGGTAATTGCCGATGATTACGAGAAGATTAAATCATGACTTACTTGAGTGGTTGTGTCACAAATCGGGTGCCAAGTGTTTGACTTCGGCAGGTACACTCTCATCAATCCAACTTTATCAAAAGTTACAGGCGAACCTTCGTCAGTAAAGCCACACCATACTAATTCTGAACCAGGCGATAGCGGAACTCTGACATGACGACACTTGAAACGCAATCCCAACACTTCAATTAGCATCATAGCGATGTGTTGGTCCTTGTTGGCGGGCGATTCGTGATAAAATACCGCCAAATGATTTTGATGACCAGCCAACGCAACGACTGGACCGGGAACTGACAACAGTCCGCGCTGTGTTCCCATTGGACTGAAAATTCGTAAATATCTTGCCTCAGTTGCAACGGCGACCAGTCGTTCAGTTGTTGTAACGGCGACAGCTTCTTCAAAGTTGGGAAACTCGACGGACCACTCACGGATGCCACCAGTACTCAAGGCAATGCACACCAGTTTACTGGAATCGTTGCCAGTCAATGCAAGCACAGATTTACTGAGACTGCCCATAGTGTGATGGAGATAATTATTCAAGTGAATACCATGATGAACACTGGCGTCATGGAACTCAACATCGATTCCCTCCTCGTTGTCGGTGTTGTGCGCTCGCACAATGCCGACGTCGTTCCATAACAAATAACGATGCTCTAGGTGGCTAGGAGTAGAGCTCGGTTGAAAAGCGGCTTGTTGTTTGTATTCACGAATTGCTGGCATCGATGGAACTTCCGCAACAACACTGGCCACTGTGTCTTTCGAGTCTTCATCGTGCCCCATTGTTTCGTTGATGATCTTGTTCAGTGAAATACAATTTTCATTGTCCTCATCAGCAGAGTCAGCGTCCATTCGGTCGTTGCCAACGTATTCATCAGCTGGAAAAAAATAATCTTATAAATTCTCTACAAATTTTAAAAATAGCACGTGTGTAGATACCGTCTTCTTCCACTGCTTCATTATCTTCAAATGGCGAATAATCGATACGATTTTTGCTGCTTCCACCCGACTCTGAAATGTTAATAATTGTTCCCAATTGTCCGGCGGAATCACAGTACGCCAATTCATTGTAGATGCGCGGGTTCCAACAGATTGATGTAATTCGTTGAGATTCTCCGGATATTTCACCGGAAATCACGTTTTCGGTTTCCACAATCCAAATTGAAATCTCACCAGTGATTGATCCAGCTGCGATATACTTGCCACACGGTGAAAATGCACAAATAGAATAGTCAGCTGTTATTTTTGCATTTTTCAGAGCTGCTTTCACTGACCAGTCGTCTGCTTTTAGAAGAATGATCTCTTGGTTTTTAGCATATGCCAGGTAGGTTCCATTCGTAGGCTCAAATACGGGTGACACTATCAAATAAAAAATTATTTATATTAAAGGTAAACTGATCTGTGTTTTTTTTAATATAATTACCAAAACTGGAAACGCTTTCGAATTCCTTAACAGTTTCAAAACCATCAATAGTCTTA
This sequence comes from Sylvicola fuscatus, assembly GCA_026546915.1. Lineage (NCBI taxonomy): Eukaryota > Metazoa > Arthropoda > Insecta > Diptera > Anisopodidae > Sylvicola > Sylvicola fuscatus. The sequence goes on from JANSTS010011109.1 coordinate 13,580, forward strand.
ACGACGGTTTTATCTTTTAAATTCCAGACTTTCAACGTTCCATCTCCAGCACTTGATGTCAGCAGACCCTTTGGACTTAAATCAATGGATAAAATAGGTCCAGTATGTCCATTGAGAGTGAAAAATGTGTCTGGCTTGCCTAATTCAGCCACTTTGATTTCGGTGTCTTCAGATCCAGCGGCTACAACTTTTTTGTCTACTCGGATGCATGTCGCCGGCGCACTGAATCTTAGATCAATGCCATCTTTGTCCATAGCAGGATAAGTGTAACCTTGTATGCAGTTACAATCCGTCGAAACAAGAAGACGTTTGTCGTACTGCACGAGAGAAAGTGCAAACTCACCAATGCATTTGGAAGTTGGATCGTCATCGTCTACGCTCTTCCACACCCGTATGTCACCATCGATGCCGCAAGTAATTATGTTGCTGCAATTTAACATGATTAAGATTGTTACAGGCTTCATATTGGATTATATTTTAAGTTTTCTACTCACTCGCCATCCTCATTGTACCGGCATGTGGTGTGTCCGTTTACGTGAGCATAGCGCATTATGGAACGTTTGAACGGCATGTTTTGTTCTTCCGTTTTTTATTTAGTTTTTAGAAATATGTTATTAAGAGCTTTAAACCCGACTTATTTTTATATTGTTAGTGCTGAATACGGGATAAAAATGATTTACTTATTGAGTCCAACAAAACCCAAAAACAAAATTCAACAAAGCGCGCGCAAAATTTTGACTGCGCTTATATACATTTTATATATACATCAACTGCCAGTTGTCAGATGAGTGTTTACAATAAACAAAAGTTAAAAAAATAAAAATAAACATTACAAATGTTGTTTTAGATCATTATTGTGTCGTATTAGTGTATTCTTATGTTTTAAAAAATTGACTTAAAATCATTTTTACCAAACGGGATATTTGTAATATCCCACGATTAAAAATAGAATTTTATGTAGTGCGAGAAACGTCAAATATTATTGAACGAAAATATATATATATACCAAAATCATCTCTCACAAAATTGCATACCACGCGGGGAGTGATCACTCACATATTTTAATGGAAATTAATTTCGTAACTACCCAAAATAACTTTAAACAAATAGAAAGAAAGCGTTTCTGCGTCTGAAAGCGCATTAAAATCATAATCAAACGGAAAATCTTTTAATATCGTCATTAAACCATGGAAGACGATTGGGGTAAGTGAAGAGAATTTCGAATTTAGAAAATGTCAAAAATTGCAATAAGGGCAAAATGTAAAATGAGAAAAATGTGTTGATTTCTTCAGAAAAAATTGCAGAGGAGAACGTGGTCAAACCGCCAGTGAAGGTTCCGATCCCAAATGCCAACAAATGGGAGGGAGAGGACGAGGACGACGACGTCAAAGTAAGTAGAAAATTGATTTTTATTCTTTTCTTTGATATCGCCACGGAATTGCCACGCACACTGGGCTGGTAGAGAAAGTGTCGCAAAGTGAAATTTTTGTCATGAATAAAAATTGAGGTTATAATTGTTGCTTGCATTGATATGCCAAGGACGAGTAGAATGTTCAAATGACCTCGTCAATCAGTATTGAGCTAATTTGAAATTGTTTACAAATTTGTTTAAATCAAACAAACATTTTAATTTGAATTCTTGATATTTGCAGGATAATTGGGAAGATGATGAGGAGGAGAAAAAAGACGAAGAGAAAAATGATGCCAACCAGTCAACAAAGCCTACGAAATCAAAGAAAACTCTCGCACAAAAAATTGCGGAGAAAGAGGTAATTTAAATATTTATTTTAAATGCCCTAATTATAGTTTTGAAAAAAAAACTACATATTTACCTTCTCAAGAGAAAAAACATTTCATGCAATTTTATATGTTTTAGCGTCTTCGCCAAGAAGAATTGGAAGCAAAACAGCGTGAACGTGAAGACAGCATGACACCAGAGGAGCGAATTGCTGAAAAACTACGCCTACAAAAGTTGCAAGAGGAAGTTGATTTAGAAACTGCCCTGGAGACATTTGGCGTCGACAAGTCTGCCATCCAAACTGGTTCTGGTATTGATGCTATGTATCCGACCAGCAAAGCTGAGTTTAACGAATTAGCCGACGCTATTAGTAAAAAGGTAGCTCAGTTCCGGAATAAAGATGAATTCCCAGCGTTCCTTGAAGTGCTTGTGAGAAACGTTTGTGCTAATTGTAAGTAGTCACAACAGTTTGCTATTTTTTTTTCAATTATTAATCTTTAATTTTTTTTTTACCAGTAAGTTCAAATGATCTTAAGAAAATGAAGACCATCGTCGACAGTTTACACAATGAGAAACAAAAGTTGGAGAAAGAGAAGACGAAGAAAGGTGGCAAGGGAAAGACGAAAGCCAAGTTGCGCATGGAGGGTGATGGTGTAAGTTGATTGGGAAATTCAAGTTTGAAGTTTCTTGGGTATTTATTTATTTTAATTTGTCTACTTCAGGGCAACATAGATGATGGCACTTACGGCTACGAGGATTGCGGCGACTATGACGACTTCATGTAACATTTACAGATGGTTTCCCTCCCTATTAATCGTTTAAGAATTTTTTTCGTCATCCAAGTTTACCTAACTCCTTCTGACCGATTGTTTTCCTGATGTTATCAAGCCATTTTATCTTAACTAAAAGTACTTTAGGAGATATTAGGTGGATTCTTGAATTTTTTTTTATTGAATTTGAATTTAGAATGAACAATTTAAAGATGTTGCTGAATTTATGGTCTGTAAATAAAGAAATGGTCAACTCTAGTACGTTTGTGAATTTTTTTTTATTTTGTACAATTCTCAATAAATTCAGTGCGTTGATAAACTCATTTTTAAGTGACTAAACTTTGAAAAGATCATGACCAGCTTATGATAAATAATTTATTGTTTCCGTAATTTACCTTATTTACACAAGAAATGACAAAACTTTTGGCAACTGAAACAAACGTTACAACTAAATAAACGCAAAACATAGTTTTATCCGATTTACTAGAACTCCTTCACTTGTATTAGATTATCGAAATGTAGACCTGTGTAGAATATGATCCAAGTCACTAAAAAGCCGGCAAATGATGTCATAAAACCCTCTTTCAGAAGCTCCCAAATGCCACCATAGTTCTCCTCATCAACTTGTTGAAAATTCAAGCAGTAGAAATACACAATTCCGCAGTTAATTGCTGCAAAACTAGGAAAAACGAAGTTTCTTTTAGACATGAAAACTTTAGCATGCGCGTCTTCACTTACAGAGCAAGTGCCACCATTCCCTTCATAGGCATGATTCCCCAAACAACTCCAAGAATGATTCCGATGACTTGTCGAGACCAGTAGATTACATCCAAAAATTCATCCTATTGGAAAACAAATAGTTCTTGTAAATTGCATTGGAGTAATGAGCCACAAAATTCGGACGTAAATAACATCAGACGGGGCTCAAAACGCGAACAAACACTTGTACCTTATCAGGCCACTCGGATTTCGCCACTATCGCTTTGGACCACATCTGACCACTGGGGGCAGCTTTCTGCGTGGAATTCTTTTCGATTGTGTTTGTTTTGGTCGACATAATTAGGAATTTGTTTTAATTAATAATATCCGCTATTTCGTAAAATAAATCAAATTTAGTAATTTAAAGTTGTACTGAAAATATATGCAGCGAGTTCACGAGAACGTGTCAGAAGAGTTAATGAAAATTAAGTGACAATATGTCTGCAAAGTTGGCTGCAATGTAATTTTAGACGTTCAATTTTTATATTTTATATATTTTTACTTGTGTCAAAATCACCGAATTGTAAAATTTGAATAGACTAATTCTATCAATTAAAACCATAAAATTATTGCAAATAACAATGCAAAACATTTTAAATCGATCCGTTGTAGCAATTTGCGGCAATGTCATTAAACGTATGTTTGAGCAGGAGCTCTTATTGAGTGTCCTGTAAAGTCCAAACAACATAACCTCAAAATATTTACTTGGCGTTTTTCAAATTTTAGATAACTCTATGAGCCTCCATACATCTACAATCTGCTGCATTGACCAGAAGTGGCGCCGTGAGAATGGCCTGCATCCAAATCCCACCTCATTCGGCCCGCTGACAAATTTACCAGATTACACATTTATGGATGGGCGACCAACTCCTCTTGGGGTAAAAATCATTGGAATCCTTTTATATTGGGTGTTTCTAATATCCTTTTTTGTCACAGTCTCGTCAAAAGCGTCGATTATTAAAACAGCGGGAATTGGCGGCCACAATAGTTCAAATGAGTGCCGAACTGGATTTTGCTAAGCAGAGACATCAAACAATTCTACGGGAGAAAGAAGAAAAACGGGAACGAATTATTCAAAATAAACTTAAACCTAAGGGTCATTTATTATTGAAACAGTCAAAGTAAATCATTTGAATTTATTTGCGTTTAATAAATAATTGTAGACTAATTTATTGTTTTGGTTATCAAAAATAATTGGTAAGGTATTAAACTTTAAGTACTGTCCATAATTAATTAAAAACAACATAAAAGGAATCCTTTAGAGCTGCCCAAGAGTGGAATCTGACAAACGAAACAGTGTCGAAGAGTTCTAAAAACTTTTGTATTTATTGGAAGGTTTAATATCAATTCAATAAGATCATCTACTCTATCGTGCCGTGTAAAGAACCCCAACCAAGTTCAGGAACTTACATTAACCACAGAATTCATTTCCACGGAGGACAAGGGACTCAGTCACATTTTTTACATAAGACAATTTTTCAAATAAAAATTTGTTAGTCAGTGAATAAATTGCATTTAAAAACGGTTCAAACAAATTAAAACCATTCTTCACTTCGCAGTGTTTGGGTGAAAAAAGTGCTGCCGCAAATCAAAGAACACCGCCAATTAATCCTCATCCATGCTACTGGAAGACGGCGACTTAAATGGCGTCTCACCTTCATCAGTGTCGCTCCAAATGCCATTTGTATTTTTATCGCAATACATATCGTAGTTATTCTCCTGAAAGAATAAAATGGCATCCCAAACTGATTTCGGTGGAATATTATGCAACGGATGCACCGGAACCATCTCGTTGTCAGGCCAGCCTACAACAACCGGATTCATGCCAGTTTCACAATGTTGTGCAATAGCCAATCCACTAAGTGTGTAGCATGTGTGATAGAGATCCGGATTTCTAGGATAATAAAAAATCATCGAAACTTAGAGCAGCACTAAAAATGAATACCGAAAAACTTACTTTCCGGGCTTATCAATTAACCCGCCCGATGAGAATTGACAACAAATCAGGAGATACTCCTGTAAAGCTTCCCTATTAAATAATGCCTTTTTCAAAATTGGAGCCAAATCGCAATCTAAAAACAGTAATGAATGACTACAAAAAATGATGAAAATGAATATTCTGCAAGAATTTACTTTTTTGTGATATCAATGCCTGGCAAATTGGCATAATAGCGCCCTGCCAAAATGAGTAACAGCCATCAACGAGTTTGTTGGTTCTTCCTTGGAAGCCTCCCTCATATGACATTTGACGATGGGCGCACCAGCTCTAAAAGCACAAATTCCGAAAATAAAGAGAAATGTTTAAACCACAATAGACAATTTTACCAGAAGTCGGTGGAGATTACAAGTGGATGTGTCACCCAACAACGCCAGCGCAGCAATACCACAGAACGTATAGCCGCCGTGTGCTTCCAGATCTGGAGCTCCGCCAATACCACCCTCATAAGTCTGACAACTGGCAATCCAATCAGCTGTGCCACTGAACAACTCCTTTTCATCCTCTTTGGAGAAATTTGCTAGCTTCATAGACGAAATAGCACAATAAGCACCGCGTACATCGAGCTCTCCGTCTACGTGCATGCGATAAGCACCATTGGACTCGCGGACGGACAACAGGAACTTTTTTAGAGATCGCCGATCAATCGCCTCGAACGCTTTGGGAGTGCCAATGATGCAAAGGCTATTGACTGCCGCATAGGTTGGTGCCAAGTGCGGCTTCTGTCCGGGCCCACCGCCAAAGCCGCCGTCCGGTGAGCGACATTGCACTAGAAAATCAACAACACTCTCCAGCAAATTGGCGTTGAAATTGTGTTTGATTACATGTGATGCGTTCAGAATCCAATAGACGAGCCAGGGTCGACTACTGTCAAGGCATTCATAGTGGGTTGACAGAGAGCACAGCGACAAATCGAGGTAGCGAATGTGTTTGTCGCGTTCAATGTGGGGCATTGTTTCATCCAACAACCGGAGTTGCTCGAAGCGTAAATAGCATCGTCGGATCAACTGCTCCGTTGATATCTGTTCAAAAGGTTAATTGAATAGACTGCTAAATATAAATATTGGCTAGAGTATTACCTGTTCTCTGGAAGTGGCTGTTGAACAATTTTCATCGTTGAATCTTTCCTCCTCCAACGATCGCATGTTTTGAATTCTTGACTGCATGTTTATTAAATAGTCATGACTTATTGGGCGGCGAACTTAAATCATCAAATGTTTCAACTTTTGGAAAAGAATTTGAAAAAAGACTTAGAATTCCGATCTCTAATTATGGGACGACGATTTGAAGTAACCACAAAT
>JANSTS010011109.1:28791-44426 GCA_026546915.1 Sylvicola fuscatus
AATTTATTAGCATGTAGTCGAAAAATAAAGAATAAAATGAACACAAAATTTCGTTGCAATTCAAATTCTTTAAAAACATTCCCTAATTATGGGAATACATTTGTCGACTCCCAAAGAATACTTAAAACTTGAAAATATTGATTCAGTAAAATGGTGCAATCCAAACTAGCACACAGATCCCCAAAATGAGCCATTAAGTTACCCAACTCTATCAGAATAATTAATTATAATAAAGCCACCCTTAAAAACCCCTATTAAACTCATCATTTGTTTACAACGCCACCTTACGACCACATAAATCGTTTGTTATTAAGCCAGACATAACAAAGTTTAAAGATTTGTGGTTTGCATAACACGCACTCATCCATTAACTAAGAACCTCCGCATAAACTCAACATCTGCAACTCACCCTATTAGAAAATGCCAATTAGTCGTTAAATAAATTTACCCCCCTAGACCAAAAGACTTTACACGTCGATTCATTAATTAATCAATCATTCACATTGCGTTTCTTTAAGTTTTAACAAGAACTCCGTCTCGGAAAATGTATTATTCATCCTCCCAAATTGAAAAGCCACTCTCGACAACTGTGTCTTTGTGGCGTTCCCCAACTCGCTACAAAACACGCATAAATTAATCAACATTTGTGTTAACAATTTGCACAGATTCAAGTGGCAATCAAGTGTCTGTGTCGCGAGCGAATGCAGTCAAATCCGATGGAGTTTCTCAAGGAGGCGGCTATCATGCATTCCATCGAGCATGAGAACATTGTGCGGCTGTATGGAGTCGTTCTAGACACAGATTCACTGATGTTGGTGACTGAATTGGCGCATTTGCGCTCATTACTAGAGTGCCTCAAGGACTCCGGACTAAGGGTCAGCTTTCTGACGGTGCCGACGCTGTGCGAGTTCGCCATGCAAATCTGCAACGGCATGATGTATCTGGAGAACAAGAGACTTATTCATCGCGACCTGGCGGCTCGGAATGTTCTTGTATTCAGTAAGAACAAAGTGAAAATATCCGATTTTGGGCTGTCGCGAGCGCTGGGCGTGGGAAAGGATTACTACCAGACGAACTTTAATGTTAACCTGAAACTTCCAATTGCATGGTATGAAAATAGACAAACGATTCACTCCTGCGCGCTGACCGCTATACCATTTTTTCGATTCTATTTGTAGGTGCGCTCCAGAATCAATAAATTTCCTACGCTTCACAAATGCTTCTGATGTGTGGGCGTACGGAGTTTGTTTGTGGGAAATGTTTTCATATGGCTTTCAGCCGTGGGCGGCCCTCACTGGCCATCAAATACTGGAGGCGATTGATGAGCCCAACTATCAGGTAATTGTTTATTTTCTCGAACATTGTAGAGGCCATACTAACGCATCAATTTAATTGAAAGCGCCTGGAGCAGCCTGAATGCTGTCCAAAGGAGTATTTTGCGCTGATGCTCAAATGTTGGCAGCATGACGCAACGAAGAGACCGAAATTCAGCGACATCTATACAATGTTGCCGGAAATGAAGCCGGAGCAACTAAAAACGGTTGAATGTTGCAGCGAGGTGAAGAACAAAGAATACCTTTTGTATCGCCAGGGTGAAATTATAACTGTTTTGGATCGCAATACAAACACTCCCTATTGGAAAGGTGTTTTGAATTCGGGCAAGACCGGCCTTTTCAATCCCAGCAACACGGTCACCTACATTGGAAGTCTTCCCTCGTCCACTAACAAGGATACGTTCACACGCACAGTTGACCGCTCTAGCAAACGCAAACTTCGCACTGAGATGATATCACGTCCTCAGAATGATCTCAAACACACTGGACACGTGGGTCTAGATGGCGCTTACTTTGGCGATGTCGCTTTCCTCTCTAACAGTACTCAAAGTGTAAGTTGTAATGTCCATTATATCAAAAAATTGCTCTAAATTTTTATTCTTTACTCAGTCTAATCACTTACCTCGCCAAATTGTGACTCCGTACAAGCCGTCAGAAGATATCGAGCAAACGCCATTGCTACTGCCGCCCACACCCACCAGCCCAGATTCTCTGCAGACGGCCAGTGGCTATTTCCCCGAGAATCATTCGTTTGCAGCCACTGCCGCGGCAAATGTTATTCGCTCAACGTCAAATGATGGATTTTCATCAGCATTTAATTTCACTAATCAGTCGCCAATCAATCCGTCAGGTTTCAGTGCTTCTAATCCGTTTGCTAATCACCTGCCCGATCATGGGGAGCGTGGTGCGTTCACTAATGCCAATCTAATAGATGACACCTTCAAGGATGCTCGCCCAAAGAGTGTTAAATGGCCGGAAGATAACGAGGAATGTCCACACGAGTATCATGAGATATCTGACGATGAAATTCCGGGAGATAAAGTGTTTGATTTGGGTCCTTCGCTTTTGGATGAAATGGATCTGATGTTCAGATCAATGTCAAATGCTGAGCATGCTCCGAAGTCACCGGATGTTGATCATCACAATAAAAAGAATGAAATTGCAGAGTTAACATCAAAGTTGCATAGGAAGAATAGTGCTGGTTCCAGTGGAACTATGGGTGGTCCAAGTAAATCGTCAAAGAAAAGGGGCGATTGTGTTAAACAGATATCGCACAAGGACGAGAAGATTTTAAATCAAGCTATCGAAATTGCTAACGAAATGAGTGCCAGGTAATGTGTTTTTTCTAAATCTGTTGAATGTATTTACATGTATTGATTTCGTAATAGATCAATGACTGATTTGGTGTCTGATTCGGCGCCAGTGGCACAGAGTCCTAAGCGAAAATTCAGCTTCCGGTTTCCTAATCTGTCTCACCACAACTCCAACGACAGGGATCATCAATCTCCTGCTGGCAGCAGCAGCAGCACGTCTACTAACACGCTGAATCATCCCAAGGAGCGAAAGAATTTCAGTGAGGAGCTGCGAAATGTGTCCGACCTTCAGGTACTTATCGAATTTCTTTCCATCAAGTAGTTAAGAAAATTATTCGTTTACATGTTTCTAATAATATTACCCGATTCCCGTATTTTCATTAATAATTTAACTTATTTACTTGTATTAACCGAAACGCTACTAACGCTGAATTCACAAATTTTGGGTTTATTTTGACGCATTTTGATTTGTTCAGTTCTTAGATTACATTAACAAAGCCATAGATTTATAACAACATTTGCAACTAAATGATTACTGAAATTATTATCGACTCGCTTCATACAAAAACAACCAAAAAATCTACTAATCTAAAGATTAATTAATTATGTTTTTTTTAACTGACGCCTTCTTCCTGTTTTCCTTTATATTTTAATGTTTTTAATTGAACCAACATCACTCCATGTCACACACAAACATGTTCATCATCATGCCAACGCATTTCCCGATTATTATTGCTGTAATTATTATTTAATTATATTTGGTTTGGCCGTGTAGCGATTTCGGTCGCTCTCCGAAATCGAAAAGTTTAATTCAACCGATATACGGATTCCGCTATTTGACAAAGAATCGGCTGACTTTTGCTTTGAAAAATCTCGAGAGATCTTGAGCAAGCCTTTTAATCTAAATGTTGGCGAATTCGAGCCGAAAAACCTCGACAAAAAGACGCGTGATTTCATTGGGGAAAACCTAATTGACATTGAGAATACGCTGAAGGCATTAAATTTAGATTTCATGCAAACATACAATGAACTGGAGAAGACAGATTCCGCAGAGACGTTGTTTGGCGAAGGCTACAACTACGAAAACCCCAAAATACCGAGTACGTCATTGAAATTGTCGAAAATGGCGTATGATTTTAACAGTTTTGTAAACAATCAAGATCTGGCTGACGCCAAACCAATACAAAAGAAAGGCAGTCCTTTAGATAAGCAATCAGGTTTCAATCCGGCACAAATATTAAGCGATATATCTGATAATAAAGTAGATGGCAAGCGATCGACGACGCCTGACACTGGTTTCGCGTCTCGCGAGACCAACATATCGTCGCGTCGCAGCAGCCAAAAGAGTAATTTTAGTCCACAAGAGACGCACTTTAGCCCGCGTGACTTGACCTTTAACAATTCTTCCACAAGTGATCATCGTGCGTTTGACCGCGGCTACGTCAATCTCAAATCCGACTATCTCAATGAAATTGCCCAAAATACGCGTAGCGTTGTTACCACCTCCTCGTCGCCGCCCATTCGCCACAATCACTCCAGTAACACGTCAATTCACTCCCTGATTGGCATTCACAACAATAATAACAATAATGCGATGCTGCACGGCAAAAAGTTCGACGACCAGGTGTATCCCAGTCGTCAGCGTTCAATGTCCTTCACGGAAAACTACGAGCTTAAGTCGCCCGTTCTATCCGAGCCAAATCATGTGCCCCGAATGCAGGCGTGTCTAAATGCCCGCAGTAATCTCACTGGAGGTGGCGTCATCAAGCACAGCGGTGGTAAATATCGCACCAACAACATCACGTACAAACCGAAAAGTGTCAAGGCGCGCAATTTGCGCCGGCTTAGCTACAATCCGATTGTCCTGAACAGCTCGTCGTCGTCAAGCTGCAGCGACAACGAAATCGACCGCAGTATCGCCCACTCTGAATGTGATATACGCACGAAAATGTTAACGTCCAGGCGTCGTCGTCAGTACTTGAACAGGAAGGCGAGTAGCGCCGTGCACCCTGACAAGTTGTACGGCTCGAATGCCAGTATCAAAAGTGCACCCCAGTATAATTACGCTAGCGATAGACAGCATCCGATTGGCTATGGCCACCATCAACGGTACCACAATGCCGAGTTCGACATTGACGACAACATTTATGACTTCGGCCAGGCGGTCAGTGGGCACGGCAAGCTGTTTGCGGCTGCCCAAAACCTCATACAGCCGCCACAGGGATTCGAATTGACCAGCAGCAGCGTTGTGGTGCCGGCATTTGATGCGGAAATTCTCTACTCGGAATTTGATGTAAGCAAATTGACTGGCAAAAGTCCGACCACGCAGAGCTTTCTGCTTGCTGCCACCGGCACCGGTCAGACGGCAGTGAATGAGCCGTTCCCGGCTGAGACGGTGCCGCCACCACGCAAACTTAAGGCGTCGATCGGCGGCAGTGGTGGTGGCGTTAAAGCAACTGCGCAGCCGCCACCGCCGCCACAGTCGTCTGTTTTCCAGTGGCCAGAGAAGATTCACGCCTCCACTGTGAAACAGAATGACTTGATTTGGCGCCAACAGCAAACTCAACAGCAACAGTTGATTGATCGCTTGCGACAGAATTACTCGAGCGACGACTCGAGCACTGAAACTGACCCGGTTGAGTTTCGTGGTGAGTTTGTGCCGAGGATGCCGCCCAGTCCGGCGCCATAAATCCAACTGTGTGCCGTTGGCAGAGTCGTTTGTGCCCGAATTCGGGTGCGATCGTTTATTATTTGTCGTGCTGTCTATGGTCTACCAGACAGACATTTGCCGGGCATTCGACTACATGCTTCAGATGTACTCGAATTCTCAAATGTGTCATGACGTAACAGTCACTTACATTTGCTTGCATCAATTAACCGGGTGACAACATGTTTTCCTTTTATAAAACATGTTTTACTATTTTACATTTCTCGAGAATGTGTCTGATCGCTAGCGCCAATTTATGTTTCAAAGAACAAAAAAAATGTTGAAAATTGTTGATGAATTATAATAGAATGTTGTTACGCTCTAAGAATAAGGAAGCTGAAACTTAGATATAAGACGTTTTAAAATATTTACGAACGATTGCCTTCAATGGACAGGATAATCAGTTTACTCAATACAATAACTAATACTCAAACACAAAGGTTTATTAACAAATACTTAAATGGAAGCTAGAACCCCTTTCGAAGGTTCTGCTTCAAGTGTTCGAACTTGCGACAATACGCAAAATTTAATTTTCCCATTATTTTTTTAAATTTATTTAGGTCTAGCTAATTCTGCGTTGCTATTGCAATCATTTTAATTACATATTAGTGTCCTTATTTTTTGGTAAAATATTAATTCTAAAATATGGTCAATTTTCTTTGATTTTTTTTGATTAACTAAAAAGTATCCTTGCAGGATGTTTCAATAGGAACTTTTTTTTTATATTTACCTAGAATATAAAGTCTTTTGGTCTGTGGTGGTGTAACCATCTTAGCCTTTCCTTCAGCAACTTCTTGCACAATTTTTTCGAACATGACTGAAACTTTTAACGCGATTCTTGCTCAACTGGTAAAGAAGTAGCTCTATCTATACAACTTACAAAGAATTGCGGTTGAACTTTACAAACAATTTTGTTTCAAGGAAATCAATCATTTTGTTTCCTTTCCTTATAAAACCAATCCTTAATTTCAAATAATTATTTGACCGAGTGTTCACAGAACTTAATTTATTATTATAAATAATATTTTAGTAAGTGATCATTGGTTGAGCGTATTTTAAATGAAACTTCTAATTATTATATACTATTGTATTGAATATACGTAATACGTATTAAATTTAATAGTTAACGACGTAATTTTATTAAATACTAAATTTTAGTTGTATCAAAAATCAACTAATACTCGCATTCAGTCGAAATGGCAAACGTATAGATGTATTTTCAATTAATTAAATCGCACACAATTTTAGTTTTTTTATTATCTTTATTACCTACCAAAAATCAGCTTTATTTTCTGAGCATATTTAAGAGAGGATATTTTTCTTTATCGCGCGTCTACATCTCACTTACCCACTGAGTTAGGTTCGTTAGATTCTCAAATATTAGCCGTTATTTTCACTACTAAAAATCTTACATAAGAAATAACAAATTCTAAAGATGTGTTCTTTATACTTTTGGGTGTATACATTTTAAATGCGTTTCATCGTTTCTGTAAACTAAAAGGAAAACTATATATACTGTATTTTGACAACAACACATATTGTGTCTTAAATATGATAAAACAAAGAAAAAATGAATTACATAAGACTTATACAATGAGCCTTGTAGGGTTCAATTAATATTACAATTATTCGTTAAATTACATTCATTACCAAAAAATGATGATAAAAAATAAAATGCAAAATATTTCTTCTATAATTTGTGGTGTATAATTTAATTTTTTTTTTTAACTTTTCAATTAACAAAGGGTTTCAGTTAACATCATTATAATCTCTTAGCATGTTTCCAAATCACTACACTCATTAATTCATCCCAACACTAAACCCTAAAAATTATCCTTTAGTTTAGCTAAATTATTTTGATATTGCGTTTTTTTTGTTTTTATTTTTAATTTTGATTGTTTTTTTTCATTTAATCATCCAAAATTCCATCCATCCCGAAAAATCCATCAATTGAAAAAAAATTGAATTCATTGCTCCTTATTCGCCTCCGCTTTCGGTCCTATTTTTTCTTTCCTCCATGCCACAATCTGGCTTCACTTTGCAGAACATCATAACCGAGAAGAGTCTAGAGGCGTACAATAGTCTCGTAGAGAAATCCTCATCACCCACAAACACCAAGTTTGAGTATGTTCGTTCTAAACTCGAGCCGAGTGATCATCTACCGACTGGCCAGCGTCCAGTCTCAGCGGCTGCAGCAACGCTACCGCGAAAGTTTATGGTGGCACCATCCTCAGCGGATCTTTACAAGTCCAAGGAGTTTGAGTTTTCTGTGCCACACCAATCGGCGCCTAAACCAACCACCCTGCCGAAAAATGTGTCCTCGGGACGCTCCTCGAAACAACACGACATGACTGATTCAAATCCATTGCGAATACTTCGCGACAAAAACTATCCCATCGTTCGGCCGCGTGTTCGTGTGCAATCGTCGTTGAATGACGAAAATACGGCGCCTGCATTAGATCATGTGGACCACAGTTTGGACAGCGAGGCAATGTGTGAGAGTCCCAGCTACATCAGTAACTCTGAATTCACTTGCAGTGAGAATAGCGCCAGCAAACAAATGGATGACAATCCGATTCCTTTGCCGCCAAGGGACCGAAATAAAGTTATTTTGACTAATCCTAAGCGACACGTTCGAAAGCATCCATTAATAATACCCGCCTCTGGTGTACAACGAACCCTCAACAAAGTCACTACTCCAGTCGAAGAGAAAAATCTGCAGTTTCCCACTGGTAATAATGCATCTAACAGCAAAACATTTAAAACCGAGAAATTCGAGTTACTCAGTCCTTCGGCTCGATCCATCGAGGAAAATCATTTTTACATAAATCAGGAGGACATAAATATGGCACAGAATGACGGCAAGAATTATACGAAAAATGTGTCCGAGCCGTCCATGGCTGATGGTCAACGCTTATACGAGAATCTGCAGAGCTTGCATCTGCATCTGAGTGATAAGCCTGACACTGCGTCGCTGCACTTTGAATCAATTTTAGAAAGTGATTTTAATGCCGTCGGGGGTGACATGTCATCACCGGATGTGGTTGATGGGTTCAATTGCTTTGATATACAAAAGGATGTTAATTCTAAACAGCCGTTTGACACAGGCGAGCCGCTTGAGACTCTCAACATGGACATTGAGAAAAAGAAACAGGAGTTCGTTCAAAAGTATCCTAAATATGCTCAACCGCAAAATGAACTGGCCAAC
The DNA here is from genome assembly GCA_026546915.1 of Sylvicola fuscatus. Lineage (NCBI taxonomy): Eukaryota > Metazoa > Arthropoda > Insecta > Diptera > Anisopodidae > Sylvicola > Sylvicola fuscatus. The sequence continues at coordinate 37,354 of JANSTS010011109.1, forward strand.
AATGTCTTGTTCAATAAAGTTAAGCAAACGGTTGAGTCGGCTGTCTCAAAGAATCGTCAAAGTCGTGGTATGTTTGACATTGACGATGAGGACTTGGTGCTCAGTGAACCACGGAAACACTCGAATTCTGCAAGCTGTGAGGATTTGCTGGCGTTCGCGCAAACGCCACACGGACGAGAACGTGGCGTCGAGTCTGATGAAGTCCGGATAATGTCTAAAGTATTAGGAAAAAATGTAAGTTACACTATTAAAATAAAAGACGTTAAAGTTACTGAGATTTGTTTTTCTATTACATTAAGGTTATCGCCGTGGATTGCATCAGTGCGCTTGAGGTCGTCGATTGGGACGTCCATAAAGCAATAAAAATTTGCAAGTTGAGAAACGCGACAAGTGAGACTCACCTTTCTTTTGACGAATGCGTTAATGTCTTGCAGAGCTATGACTGGGATTTGCAGGCTACAATTCTTAAATCGCACTCCTAAATGCAAGTTTGAGTCGATACATTTTTTGCGGAGAACTGAGAGCAGTACTTAAAGTATCTTAAAGTGTAACTATAGTATTAGGGATGGTCATCACTATTGGCGTCATATTGTGCTTAGCTGTTTTGTAAAACCCATTTAACATTTCGTACCGGGCGTGTCATCATTAGGATACTATTTTATTTATTAATCAAGCATGTTTTTAAAGGTGTCTTTAATGTTTAACCCGCAGTTTCATAAATAACCGTACAACTGCATTTAAATGTTTAGTTTTTATAATTATTTTCTAAAAGAATTTTGTGGTTTTATGTTGTTAACTGTTTGATACGTCGTATAATTAACATGCTCTGCATTTGTAGTAACAAGAACATAAATGCTTAATTATTTTTGATTTAATCAAAAAAATATATTTTTGATTTTACTCTGCGTTTCTAAAGGCGAATTAATGAATTCTTCAAGACCAGATATCTTGCTAATCAAAACTGTATGATGGAAATTGCTCCGAATGTAATTAAATTTAATTTAAATTGAAACTGGAAAATATAAATTTTACTCACATTGAGAAACTATTAGAATCGATTCAACGAGTAAACAGGATGGCAAAATCATCGCTCAAGTTAACATTTTAATTTATGTTATTCGACTAACTAGCCCTAATGTCATCATCTCCTTTTTATTAAAAATATCGCCTAAAGTTAGAAACCATCGAAAAGAAAGTTGTCCTGTTGCTTACTTCATATGTTCACAGACGAACTTTTATTCGAGTTATTTCAATCGAGGTCGTTAGAAAAAAATCAATGTTTTTTTTAAAGTATAATTATGTTCTAATTCATTCTCATCATAAAAATGCTTCCAATTAATTTGTATTGATTTGATGTTAATTTGAATACTAAAACTCTAGATTTGTAATAAGTGCCAATTATAAATTAAGTTCATAAAAGCTAAGCTTCATATGATTTTTAGGATATCAACATTTTATATTTTTCTACATTCGCAAGTTTTTATTGCAAAACAAACAAAACTAAGCTTTAAGCATTTTGATAAAGAAAACGTCTTTTTCGGATCTTTTTATATACATCGTTTTCTATTGTACTTATGTTTTTACAAATCATTTTGTATGCATTTTTAATATAAAAATAAACTTCTTAAAAAAATGCATAACAATTTTTTAATTTAATTATACATAAAATATGTTAAATTAAAAATATAATTGAGTAAACGATTCAATCAACAATTCTGCAGCAAAGGTTTCTCCCTCAAAATCATAGAACTGTGTCTGGGACGTTGAATATGCCGCTTGTAGATGAATCCATCCTGCATTCGTTTGCTCCTAGCAGCATTTACCTACAACCAGCAACAACTAAATTGACTTGAAAACAGCATAAACGAATTTAAAACATACTCTCACCTTAGCCTCGTGTGCAGCAGTGGCGGCCTTATATGCTGCCTGCTTCGTATTAGTAAAATCGGAACGTGCGGCGCTCAGCTGACGAAGCAGTTGTTCGACGCGGTTCTTGGCCGCCTCCATGAGCTGTGTTTTTCCGGTCAACTCCTGTTCTGCGCCTTGTGCCGCTTGCTCGGAGTTTCCGACATTAGCCTGCGCCGTCTGCACAGCGCTTGTCAACGTTTTTAGCTGAGTAGTTGCCTGTTGTGCCGCCATCATAGCAGCATTTAAATTGGTCTGCGCCTGCTGAATGGATGAGCCCTGTTCCTGGACCACCTGCTCGGCTTCCTTCACCTCCTGCTCCAACTGCTCGACAATCGCTTGCTTCCCAGCTAATGCCGCCTCAGCCGCCTTAGCCGCCTGCATGGCTCGTTCGGCAAGCTGGGTTTTCACCTGGTGAGCGGCCTGCTGTCCAGCCACAGCCTGTGCATCAGTTGCTGCCTTTGCTTCTTGAGCTGCCTTTTGAGCGATATTTGTCGCCTTTTGCTTGCTGTTGCCTGACCAATTACGGGACATCGTGTGATTACAGTCGCCACCATTCAGAGAGTCGTAGTCGGAGCCAAGAAATGATGCCCATTCCGCAATATGACGTTTTGTTTTGGGTTCGTCCGAGTCTTTTGGGTTTTTGGTGGATTTTGAATTAGCCTTCTAAAATTAGTAGAAACAATAATTATTTTTCCTCATTGAGGTTTAATTTAAATACACGAACCGTGGTTTTTGATACAATTTTATAATTATTAGGCTCGTCTGCAAACGCCACTGAAACAAAATAATTAAGTTGATAATTAGATTTACATTAAGATAAAAGAAATTACAGCAAATGGCCAGCAAAAGGAATGTAAGGAAATACACGGGTTTCATTTCGGCAAATTAAGTAAAACAAAAACCAGACGCATCTGACTGCTTAAAAATTTATAAATTTGAACTCAGTAATAAATTTGTAATAAATGAATAAATAAATTCAGTCATTTCCATTTAGATGATATTATGCCAAATGGAAATGCTGAAAGCTTTTACAGGAAACACGAAGAATATTTGATAAAGCGATAAAAATATGCGAAATAGCTTTTCAACTCAAATTGAATCGTCTGAGGATAAGTTTTTAAATTGGAAAGCTATTCTTAAAACACAAAACGCACGTGACCTGTGGGTTCGGAAAAGACGGTACGAGAATTCGCACGTTTTCCTTCACGTTCTTTCAAACACCAAAGCTCCGCACCTTGTTGCAATAGCATGGATTATAATATGTTCTGTTTAGAACTGTTCTAATAATCATCATCCGTAGAATGTTGTTCTATTTCAGTTTGAAACGCTAAGGGTAGGTTCTACATAGAACTTTCAACTAAGGGTGTGGCTGTATTCATAAAAGACTTTCTGAACATTTTTTTTGTTAATCGTTTACGATTTTTTTTTTGTTTGCACACAATGAATTTAATGATTTAAGTTTTAAATTATACTAGCTTTAATAACGGTAATTGAAAAAAGTTAAGACACGAATCGAGTTCAATAAAATCACGTAATAAAACTGCGTTGATGAGTAAAGGCGCCAACGACATTTCGGAAACTTTTATATGATTGGCGTCGCCGCACCTACCCAATTCAATGCAAACACATTTCATCCCCATTCTAGCGAAGAAAAACTGTTTACTTCCATCATCAATACACGTTTTAGTGTTGCGGCCATAATGAAATGTCAACAAAATTTACACGAAAATAAATAAGTTCACTGACGATACAAATTTATTTTATAAATTCGCCCAAGCCATTTGCTGGGTAGTTGTCATTAGATAAATGCTTTGTCTAAATTGTTTCAAACGAAAATTCATGCATTTGCAGTGGCTGTCGCACAAAACTGGAGCAGCCAAATGAGCAACTCCAAGTACAATAATTTAATGTCCGACAGAATTAACACACTCTAATTGTCTATTGTTAGAGTAATTGGTTGCCTCACGAAGAGTAGATGCGAGGTGCAGCATGTGTCACATGTGTGGCTACTAAATGGCGAGCATACTTTGTATAATTACTTCCTGTACGTTCATTTAACGAAATTCTGCGTGTTTCGATAGCACTAAATGCTTTTAATATCGTCCAAATAAACTATTGTATTTAAAAAAAAAGTTTAATGAACGCTTAATTATGAAGGTTTTATCGCTAATTTGATACTAAACAGATATTCAATTTTTCTGGATAAATGTTTAAAGAATTTTAAACCCAATCATTTAAATCCGTGTGCACTGTTGAAACTGCAAACAGTTGCAGTTTTAAAATTCATTTTTCGTAGGAATCCTGTAAAAGCTCTTTCACTCACCATTTTAATTAAGTTTAGTAAAAGTTTATTGTCCGAAATTGCAAAACGAACATGAATGTCGGTCGTTACAGCTGAAAGAAGAATCCGTATAAGTTGGTTTTCAATCAATTAAATACATTTTCAGAACATTTTTACAAGGAAAAAGAATGTTTATGCATGACTAAAGTTGATAAAATTCCGCTAAAAATCTGTTTAAAGCTGTATTAAGTAATTCCGATTTACAGCAACTCGTGTTGCACATGTTTCATGAAGTACCAGATTAAGCCACCCTAAATAGATTTGAAATTCATTTCAGTTACCCAATACCCACCCTCACCATGTGCGGTCAATGAAAATCGATCACAACCTACACACAAAAGTCCTTACTAATCAAAAACTACCTATATATATATACACACGAAATATGTGTGCACCTATTAATATACAAGCAAGTCTTCAAAACAAGAAGAAAGCGTGGAACGACATAAAAAAGGATATTCATAGGAAAGGACGAGCGTACATTAATGGAGACACACAGTCGCATAACAAGTGTCGTGGAGTGCAAGCTAGTCGTCTTGTTACCTTAAAGAAGCTATAAAGAGTGTCGATGCGAAATTCGGAGGTCGTCTATATGTTAAGTGTGTGCGTGTAATTAGAAAAAAATAATAATAAAAATAAGCAGCGCTATTGTCAAAGAAATTACCATAAATGACAGAACCCATCAGCCTGAAGGTGCACGCCATCCGAGCCGGTGTGTATTCCAATTTGAATCCAATTGATTAAACTGTTGCAGTCTCCATCTGCAAAGATAAATGCGAATTTATTTTTGCACAATTTAGCTTTTATTTATTATGTATATTTATGCTGATGGATGAGCGGCGGCCTGTTGAGCGTGGACTGTTGAGTCATCACTCATCGTGTCGCATTACGAAACGCATGAATTCGTGTGGCATGAGACATTGTGTAATCTTGTGTTCATCCCAAGTGATTTGTCTGAAATTGTGGCACACAACATGCTGGGGACGACTACATGGCTCACTACAATCTAAGTGTTTGACCGAGAGAATGCTTCTATCAAAAATTATGCTCAGGATGTGCTCATATAGACTATATATGCTGGTCAATAGGTAATTTCCGTTCCACCTACACGGCCTTTTGTGAATCTGCTGTGATCGCGCGCGTCATACGGAGCGTCTGTACATGTCTGTACCACTAAATGTAAGTGCAGCACGCACACGACCCGCCTCTAGCAATGGCATATCCACAAAATTACTAAGTTGTACTCGTTTGTGCGATTTTAATTAATTTTCCACGACGCTTTTTATGGATGCCCGTTCACAGACGATGCGGGAGATAATTTGTGTTAATTGCAAGCCGTTTTTATATGTTCTCGGCGCGGTGGGTTGGTCAGGATGGGGGCTGCAAAATGACATCCGTACGCCGCCACTCAGCAACCTTCTCAGTGAATATGCGGCGCGGTTATGCAAGTGGGGAATAAGTGTGATATACGACGGTTCGCGTTTGGCCTATGGCCGAAGTGGAGCACATAAATGCCAAATTGAAATGGATCAAGACTGTGTTGAACAAGTCCAATCAAGCTAAATCATCATTGAAGTGATTGTCAGTGTCGGGGTTTGTGCGCGGTTTATCGCGATTTATGTAATCGCTATTTGTGTGAGGGAAGAGCGCGCAAACGTTCAATTGAATTTTATGGACACAATGGCCAGTGGTGGTCAACTTTTTGCAGATGTTCTTTTCTATGGATCAATGTGTCATTAGAACATACTTTTTTGATGAATTTTTGTAATTAATAAGAATACAAGCTGATTATTGCATTGCTCCTTTTATTAAGACCGCCTTGAATGGTAAAACAAGAACTGTCAATTCAAGGTCAATTTAACTTATATTATTAAATTTATTTCACCAGTAAGAATTATTAATTTTGTATAAATTTCCACTATCAACCGATTAACGAATTAGATCAAAAACTACATTAACTACTACAACGAAAATGTTTCTCATCTATTAAACATTCTGCCATTATTCTTCTGTCTTCATCTGGCTTATTATTTAAAGTCATTCATACAGATTATTCTATTGAAACACACCGACCCTGTTCCTCTCAGCCCACACCAGCCCATAACATGTATTAAGTACATAAAGCCACTGAATCTCTATGCGCCAACGTCCGGTCCCTCACGTACGAGATGGCAAACAAACAGATTTCAATGGTGGCCATGTAAAAGAAGAGGCACATAATTCCATTCATTTAAATCTGGACCAGAAAGCCGAAGGGAGGCTCTCGTCCATTCCAACTGGTCAAATTAGTTTCAAACGCGTCCAAAATCTCGTCGAATAAATACTGCCTGAGCTGCAGCGGTCGCATTTCGGCACGCGGAGTATCTTCGCCGTAGTTTTCTTAAAGATTTTTCGGCTTTCCTTAAGGTGATTTTGTTTTTTTGGTTCTTAAAGTTTGACAAGTTTGTTTTTTTTGTGAATCATTGTGAATTTTTAACTATTTGTTATTTTGTTGAAACGGAATTAATTTAAAGTGAACTATTTTTCATTTTATTTATTTTTCAGTTAAGGTATTGAGTTTTAAGTTTGTGACGGTAATTTTGTTGAGAAAAGTTCATATTAAAAAAAAATGCCAACCGAAGCCGAAGAGTCTATCGATGCGTTTCAGCAGTATTACAGAAGGCCTCCAGAGATTTCCAAAAAAGAATCGTTTAGACAATTTTTATGGAATCCAAAAGATAGGAGCTTTTTCGGCAGAACAGGACCTAGTTGGAGTAAGTGATTTTATATCTCAAAGAGACCTTTACCAAAATGCTAAGAAATAATTAATTCGAAGAAAAATAAT
>JANSTS010011120.1:3849-15939 GCA_026546915.1 Sylvicola fuscatus
ATATTTATGCTCATTAATCTTAACATTCAAATTGTTGGCATAAAAACATTGTATTAAAGTGCAAACCGCAGAAAAATAATGCATTATAATAACATGATTCCACTCTGGCTGCAACCCCCATTGCATTTCTAGCCATATTGTTGCTACTGTGTTTAAATGCAACGCTTTTAAAGCTTTTACCATTAAAATTTGCATTCTCTTTAAACAAATATTGTTAATGGTAATTCATCGTTAAAAAAAAATACACACAGCCAGCAGCTTGTGCGAAATTCAGGTGTTCATTTATTCTGCACAGGTTCACGCAGTGTCTAAAAGTTCCTATCATTAATTTCCATTAGTCCCTTTTGCATATAACTTTGTTTGAATCGAAATGCTCAAACTTTTGCAACAAATATATGTATCGATTTCCCACGGCGACTGAAAAATAAGCTTCAATTTAATGTGTGCAAAAGAAAAAAAATGATTTCGATAAATATAAGAAGAAGAAAAAGAAGAAGAAGAAGAAAAAGAAGAAGGAATAAAACACACAGACTCACACAAATTATATCAATTTTGTTTGCGCCTTTTTGCCCGTTCGCATACAAATTTCTCTGTGCGCGCGTATAAAACAAATTAGATGCGAAAGCGAAAGTCTATGCCGACAAACATCAGCTGCGGGTACAACAAATGTTATTTGGGGTTGCTGTGGCCAAACCCCAATGCATCACCTCTTTTTGGGGCCGCCCGATGTTTCCATTCACCACCCATTCTAACACCACCGCTGGTCTAGACGTGCTCACGTTTCTGTGCATCCCGGTTTTATATGTACATACATTTATAACATATATAACGCATTATGTAACGTTATAATAATATTATTTCGTATAGAACGAGGCGACGATCAAAATTACACGAGTATTTTCGCATTGGGCTGGGGGTTAGACGAGGAAATTGACGGAAAATCCTGAGATAAGCATGTGTATTTTGCAATTTGAATGGTAATTAATTCATGAGGCTGTAGAGGTTTTCCTAATGAATAATTTAAAATTAATGAAGGCATTTTTCAAAGAGTTTGCATATCCTTAAACAAGAAAACATTTACGACAAAATTTTGTTTTTTAAACGCTTAATCAGACAAGACAAATTGAAGTCATATTTCTTAATAAACTTCCAAATTATTTAAGCATTGAGTAAACCATTACTTTTCTGTTGAAATTAAATTTTATGAAATGGTGGCAAATTACGCGAATTTGAAAGAACTTTTTTTTTCCCAGCATCAGTGCATACTCTCGCGAAAGCGACGGAAATGTTTTAATTATTTTTTAACACAACAACAGAAAACGAGTCAATGTACGCGGATAATAAAATGTTGGGGGATGGGCAATTACAGCGAATATTAGGGGAGGAAAGTATTTTTGAAAATTACGAAACAAACAACTCAAGTTGTAAATGAGTTTTTATTATTATTGTTGTTTTATAATCAGAAAGAGAATTTAAAGTGTGGATTTTGTTGGTGAGTTTCAGCCCTTTTCGTTTAACGCTAAAACCAATGTTTTTAGGGAAAATTGGGAAATTGATTGAGTTTTCTATAAACTGTATTCTAGTTTCGGAAGCTTTTAGTCATCATAATGGCAAGCTTTCAAAAATCAAATCCATTTGTTTGTGAATCAGCAATGCTTTTAAGTTTTCAACTACAAAAAAGAGGAACACTGAATTCAATTTGGAACAGTCAGCCAAGAGAAGGGCACTTAAAATTTCACAGTCAATTAGCCTAGATGGTATCGTGTGGAGCCGCGCAGGTTCGGCATTGACCTGCGTCATGCACCCATTGTGGCGTCGATTTTCTACACATATCATATACGCGAGTATTTGTATAACCGTGCCGAATCGACCAGGCATATTTGTTTGCCCATTGTCACTGTTGTTGGCGCTGTGAACGCGCCATGGCGGAAAACTGTCCTGCTCCTCATGTATGGCTTTTCCCATTGTTCAGCTGGCATGTATATACATACGTAATGTACGTGCGCCTATCGTCCTGCAGCGTAAGACAGATCCCCTATTTTTGGCAGCCGTGAAGCTACCAAGCTACGATCCTATGTACATGAAAATATACAGACGCAAATGCCAGGAGTGAAAAAAGAAAGTAAATTAGGACGTTGTTAGGAGATAAATTCAGCACGTGGATGCTGTAAAAATAATGATGGGGTCATTGTGCTTAATCCTAATTTGGTTCCTGTTTATCAGAATGCTTTGAACGTGTCAATTTTGTCAATAGCCTGAAGGGTGGATGGGTTTCTTAACACAACCATTAAATTTAACCGTTGTGATCTTTCTTTTATGCCGAGTCTTAAGCTTTCTTAGATGAGCTTTTTCTAGGAGAAAATCAATAAAATTTATGCTGAACGGTTTTTTTTTTTTTTAGTTTTACCATCCCCCTTTTGTGCAGACATTTCCACAATGTATGTATTGTTTTCAACATAACATTTCCCATCATTCTGTTTATGTAATTTCTCATCCATCAAGTTTCAAGTCTGTTTGTCTGGGATTTTGATATAAAATTACAAACCCCTCCCTGCGATGACACAGCAGAAATCCCGCAAAGAGTGTCTCTCCAACTCTAGAGATTTGATGGCAGCATGATCGCGTTGCTCATACTCCAGTTCGTCATCGTCATCGCCCAACCATTTCCATCATTTGGTCGTTTTATGCTTTGGAATCCATATTCCTTGGCATTTCCGTGTGATGACAATTTCATGTTTATAGCAATTTAGCTGCAGTTTCCGTTCAATTTCATCTATGGTGACAAACTCATATGTACATTATACGCCTATGTGGAACTCGCGTCTGCAAGTAAATGATTGAGTTTGCGTACATAGCTTGATTTGATGATGTCAATGAAGTGGCACATAACTCGCTGTATACCAGAACTTCGAAGAGCCGAGTCATATGGGAATGCCGATACACCGCTATTTGCTCACATGTGTACACACAAGTTTAAACGAGTTTCTTTGCATGTGCTGCGTTGTGTATTTTATATTCTCGTCACATCCCTTAGCTTGTGGGTGGTGTGGCTGAAATCTCATTCATTTTGCACTATACCATTTCTCATCATTTGGTACAGACAACGCCAAAGGTACCACAGCAATTAAAATAAAAGTTATGCGTTCATTGTTCAAGGAACTGCTGCTCCATGCAGTTTTTTTGCGGCACGTTTTCAATACATTTTTTTGTAGTATACATTGTAAATTTTACAACCATTGGAGACGGGGGTAAAAAAAAATAAAATTAAAAGGACATACACCTGAAAGGAATCGAAGCTAGCGGCGACGGCGCGACTCGAATGGACGTGGCGTCGCGTTGCGTCGAGACAGTGATTCGTCACTTATCGGCGCTTGATATTGATTATTCTTTATTTAAACTTTTTTTTGGGGATGATTCATCAAATTGTTATATTTATATTATATAACAAATAGAGTTTTCACTAAAAATCCTTAAGGGCTACAACAATTTTGTAAAATAACCGAACTACAGCATTTGCCCAACACATAAACGTTTTACATTGATAATGTAATGACATCCTGCACAGAAGGGCACTTTATTTTAATTGTCATAACGTGGGGGTTGCAAATTCGCCACAGTATATCCCACAAGTGCGTTGTATTGGTATGCTGGGAAATGCCATTATACAATGTCAGCTTCGCATCTGCTACAAGCTAACGTTGCAGGGCGTTGCCAACCCTTCATATATTCAGGACTAAATGCCATGATAGTTAGTTACCAGCATCCCCTAGGTTTTCAGTATCTTTTAGGGATTATAATTGGAATTTAATTGTCCCTTCATCTTTGTAATCATATTTCATTGCTTAATTTTTTTGCACTGGCTGCATTCATATACATTTAAGTCAAGACTTTTGTGAGATTTTCTCTTATTAATGTTTGCCTATTAAAATATTTTAAAAAAATCATACTTTATATTCTCATTCATGTGCTTTTTTATCAAGACAAAAATGCACAAACACATAAAAGATAGCTCACATTTTATTTTATGATCCGTGTCAATAGGCTTGTCACAAAAGCAATAAATTGTCTCCACATAAGAAAACAATTTGAACTTTCATCTTGAGAAAAGGGACGTAGTTGACAGATCTTTATTGGATTACATTTCACACATATCGAACTTGTCACCCCATCTATACTCAAAATAAATGTGTTAACAAATGTGTAAGCATAGAAATTCTATAAAAATGCGAACATTTAAATTGGGTCAACGAATATTTCGGCATCGAATTTCATTCGTCTTCTTTTATGATATTAATACCATCCCTTCAAATCGCTTCCTCTCATTCTATTCTTATTTATTTAACGTTTCGTAGTAATCGTTTTTGTTTTCCTTTACTATTCTATAAATATATCTTATATATCAAATGTGCGTCAAAAATTAAATAAATATTTGATAAATGTCGTCGTTTAACGAATATCAAGAAGGAGAATTAGAGAAATGAAAATATCGATGACATTTTAGATGAAATCGCAGATGTCACGGCCCGATATCAAACCACTTAACCATTTTCACTTTATCCAAAGGAATAGGAACTAAGTATTTAACCAAAACAAAAACAACCTCTTAAACATTGCAACACTCCTCAGTTCTCACACAGCACAAAAATAGCTACAGACAGTCAGTCTTTAAGCAGCAGCAATCTTGTTAAAGTTTTTAATTGCCCCTCGAGCTCCATTTCATTCAGTCGTGCACTTTTCAATATTCTCACTTTTCTTGTATAATAAAAGGATCAAATCGTATGCAAGCGTGTGTTTTTGATAAGAAAAGGGGTGGCGGCCCATACGAATGCCACAGCACCGTGCTGCGTCTTAACATACAGGAGGCATTAGATACATAAGTTAAAGCAATTAATATTTCTTGGGGGCCTTTCTGATTTAATTTTCTCCGAATACAATTACTAGGCACAGAATGGGGTGGCAACTTGGCGGCTTGGCGGCGCGCTGTTGGCAAACACTTAGTGAGGCAAAAATATGTGAAAGCATTTTTGCTCGCTTTAATGTCGTTTATTCGTATCTGCTCACTCTACTTTACATGGCCATAATATACGTAGCCTTATGGCGCTCAATTTCCACTTAATTTCAAGTTATTTCAATTTTGCTTCATATTTCACGGTAGTCATTTTCAATTTATCTGGTTCCTCTTTAATGGAATTTATATCTTAACCGTCTTTATACACAGCAGCGAAAGAGCGATCTTCTGGAATTTGGTTGACGTATTTAAATAAACTGCCAACAATGGCTCATTTCAGTCTGCGGGGCGGTTCAATGTGTATGCTTTAATGTAATCTATATCTTTGCATTTAGTGTTTGTGTGTATGTATATACGAAAAGCTGAGTGGCATTGAAAAAGTGGGGGTTGGGTGGGTGGATGGGTGGGGGGAGGGTAGTTGGATGTGTACACAATTTGTGGGTGTGCATATATGAAAGTTTGCTGCGAAATGAAATGCTGATGACATCGTTAGCCAAACATCTCTGCGGTGAAAGGAGACATTGAGTACATCACACTTGAAGTTGTTTGGTATTTATATAGGATGCCATTCATTTCCTTAAACAGCCTCAAGTACGTGTTGTATTTGTATGTATAAATCAGTGGGAATTGAGTTTTTCCGCATTAGCACTGCGTTATCTTTGTAAAAAGATCCAACCCCAGAATACCCACCCCCACAGTGGTAACTGCTTAACGTGTTAATTGCGTTGATAAAATTTAATTGGACAGAATGATTAAAAATGTATGTAAGTACACAAAAGCTCGGGTATTTATTTTAATAATAATTTCAAGTTTCGGTGTTTGACGTGAGAGTGTGTAGCGTGTCCTGCCGAATATGTGAGTATATAGCGCATTGGGATTACATAAGCTTATAATATACAGCACAAGGCAAGGCATCGGCGCCTTTGCGGCACAAACCATGTTTTAAGTAAACTCATTTAGTACATGTTGTGCGGATGGCGTTTTTCCTTTTTGACTACACAGTCCGAATGTGTGTTGACTATAGAAGCTTTGCTGTATCCTTCAAAATGAGTCAGCATTTTTACGAAAAGCGGATGACCAGTGATGTCAAATTTTTATGATAAAAAATTAAATTACCACTGAAAATCAAGTCCAACAAATTCAAGTTTAAATTTAAATTTCATTCAAAGTCAACTGATAAAAAGCGCAACCATTTCATCAGAATAATGAAGATTCATGAGTTGCATTAAATTTGAGACGAAAAGCATAAATTTATTCCATTTGTAACAACCAAAACCAATTCGAATTCTTGTTCACATATAAACGAGAATCACCTCAATGACCTTATGCGACTTATTTCTCCGGCTGAAATTGACAAACACAATTCGCCGCAATGCTAAACAAAAAAAAAATAAAAAAAACAACAAACACTATAAATATATTGTATATGTATACTTATCCATGTTGCAATCGATGCCGGCTCCTCGAGGATCGATACATCCGCAACAATCAAGAAACCGGCACAATACAAGGGTTGACTTTGCGCTCTCGCAGGACCAACACTGGCGTACAACACGTCTTATGCGGTTTTCACGAAGCTTTCTGTGCAGACTGTCGTACATATACCATAACATATATATATCGATGTACATTTGCTGCAATTGTTTTTCGTTTGCATGCCATTTTTGGCCTCCCCCTCGCACCACAAATACCCTCCCGACTTATATATTTAATTTGGTACCATCTTTTATTCATCACTCCAATTTCCCCTTCTGCATGTCGCTTTGACCCACAAGAAAACGAAGAAAGTGGGGTGGGTGGGCGGTGCACAAGTCGCTCGTGTCTTCGACTAGTGTACCCTCACTCTGCACTCTCCATCTGCCAGGTCCCAAGGTGGAAACGTGCCGTGGTAACATGAAATCCCACACTTGAGCAGTTCATTGCAGACATTTGCAAAAGTGCAAAATTACATTGAACATATATTCGTACTTGCACGGGCACAGGTCGCATACAAGAACTGCGTGTGCACCTTTCAAGCTGTCAGGGGTGGTAATTATTCGGAGATTTTAAGGAGGCGGTGCACGTTTTTTTTATGATCCACCGTTGTAGATTTCCAACAGTAAAAAGATACAATATAAAAAAATATCTTTGTAGGTGCGTCTTATTCGCCGTTTGTTAGTACCTTTGTGCTTGCCAGGAATTAAGCTGGCGGAAGTAAAAGCGCCCGATGCCGTTTGGAGTGTAATACTTACTGTTGTGTTTTTGTCCTCCCCACAGAGTACATTTGTTTGTTTATTTATTTTTATATTTTTTTATATCATATTTATGCTACACATTGTGAAACAATACGGCTTTATGCATTGCCATGGAAGCGCCATAACGTATAAAATGTCGGGCGTGTAACTCATGCGGGATGAACGATACAAAACCCAAAATATGAACTGGCGGGAAGAGTAGTGGGTAGACGTTAAAATTAGGAAGCGACCGTTTTTTTTCTTGTGAAGCTCATTCTAAGTGTCCTTTTATAGCAACAGCCGCGAATGAAACTATACACGACAATTGCATATAGAGAAGTTGAAAACGTCTCAGAGAATTTTTAGCATTTCATTTGTATACTTAGTACATTGGTATATAGAATGCCGAATTGAAATGCGGGAGGAAGCCAGAAGCGGCATCGGCGGCGGCGACGACGGCGTCATCGTCATCGTTGACGACGCTGTTCTGTGGGTGGATTTTGCTGGGTGGCCAAACTCTAAAAGACGGGTCTCACCACCATAATGGGTGGGGGGTTGCATGGCATATCGATCTTCTATTCGGGCAATCATTCAGTCGGTGTTTTTCGGCTTGCACTTCGGATGGGACATGCGTATTGTGGCGGCACAGCTGCCCATGTATGGGTGTTGCGACTGCAAATAGTATCCACCCGGCATATTGGCACTGGCAAAGCAATATTGGCCAGAGTGTCGCGCAGTCCCTTCGCCGAGTGTAACGTGTTCACATTGCCCATATTTATATCGCACCAACACACAAGATCTAAAGGCCACTAAAATAAGAATTTTATACACATATAGAGAACGGAAGAAGTGGAGAGTTCAAAGGAAACACAAGCCGGGAGCAACACCAGAAAAGAAAAAAAATATATACCGTCGAATAAGAAGAAACGAAGACAAATAAGGAAAGCAAAAGTTGAGGAATAGAATAAAAAAGGACCTGCTGGTGTCTGTATACGGTTGTGTGTTCTGTGCCCCGCCCTGGGAATTATTCATATTTAATTTCAACTAAATGTTCATCTAATTTTGCCCACGCAAACATTATCGTTTGTATAATGTTTTAATTAAGACGTCGAATTTAAACAAGAAAACAAAATCGTGAGAAATTTTATCGCAACTTCTGTCGACGGCGGTGTCATTTTCCAATCGAAGTAATACTTGTAAGATTCGTGATATAAAATAGTGTGTGCGTGCTATTCTACAACTTCCTTTCGGTTCAATATAAAGATTTTACTGGAAGTTATTTGCGAAGAGAGAAAAAGAACCGGCTCCTCATTTCCTGTCAGTTGGACGTCAGTTTAATCAGTTTTTTGATTAGCATCCGGTTGTTGCTTTATTAGCAAAGTTGTTCATCGATAGCGCAAGCGAAAAATCAACCGAAAATGATTATTGGATTAGTTAGAGATTCGGTAATGCAGTGCTTCTGCCACACGTGCCGGGTACCGGTGTTGCCGGCTGGTAAGTCAATTTTTTCCATTAACAACTAATGAGCCATTTTAAGCCAACATATACATTTATGCAACAAAGTGAGACAAAATGAGCAATTTGTGTAAATCGACACCGAGGCATTGTAGAAAAATACAAGAATGATGAAGTCCTATACGCAGCCGGGGGTGAATTAAATGTCATACAGAAGTCAAATCCTTTGTTCATGTTCAAGCATTGTAGAAAACGCCGAGAACATTATGTTTTTCGCATTGATTTTTTTTTTGTTTCGGGGAGAAACATAGCACATGAATGGTGTAGGCTCTAATTCAGAAACAAATACAAACCAATTAACGAAACGAATAAATATAATTATTAAACACAAAAAAAGCCGAAAGAATTTCTTATCCAATTAAAATTTAACATGATGTTCGTGCTCAGCAGCAATTTATGCTTATAGTTAAGAATGGCTATTAATCATGAATAATACATTTAGAAAATTCTGCTTTTGTGCCTGTTTATCAGTTCAATTCTTTCTTTATTACAAGAAGAAAATTGCCTGCTTTTAATTTTTCTTCACTTGACGACTCAATGTGAGTCACATGCGTGAAACATGTTCCTTGTGATTGGAAAAAGTTCTAAGTGAAGGCGTCGCGACGCGTCGATAAAATGAATGTACATATGTATGTATATACATATTATTATGTGCAACCGTGATGACTAAGCCGGGTCAATATTGAGTCAAAGTGCGCACGACTTTCAGCCCATGCACCCCAACCCTCCGCTTTTGGGCATTTTTCCGCACTAATTTATGGTACGTCCAACTCAATTATTTATGAAGCAAATAAAAAGCACCAACTTTTATGCCATAAACGTCCACATCCATTTTTATTTGTCTCACAAAGTAAAGATAGAACGAAACATTTCACTGCACACTGCGTGAATGTACATCGCGAAAATAATAACTGTCAAAGTGTAAATCCCACGTAACAAAAATGTCGCTGCTTATTTAATAGTTTCCGAAAAAAAATTATTTGGCTAAAATATTCGTTTCTTTCGTTGGTTTATATAGAGAAAAGCAAAGCCGGAAAGTTGTTCGGTTTTCCACCAGCGCGAATAATTCACTTAAACTTTTGAATGGGAGCTTTTTTCAAGTACTCTTTGCCTTTGAAATGATACGTTTAATAACGGTTTTGTGGTACAACTTTTATCGGCTTCCGCACTTTAAAAACTTTTGAAGTGGCCACAATTGTCCATCTTTGAACATCTGAGTTCGTGCGACTGTTGGATATGAATTGCAAGACATTTGAATTCTAAAATCTTGCAAGATTTTGCTGATTTCCGTCACGGGGCTGTTAGGAACGAACAGCATTTTATGAGCCGTAGAATCGGAGTGTATGGCTGGGTGGTTTTCTGGAATCTAAGTGCTTTGCAATATGTTGCTGTATTCAATATGGGCGACGCCCTAATCAATTGAATGATCTTTGGAGCACTGTTTTCCTTGCCCATTTGTGTTTTCCAATTGATTGTGCTGGAGTTTAATCGGTGTGAATATTTAATATAACTACCAAATATTTTTGCGGATTACATAACAAAACATACAATATATTTTTCAATTATTTGACTATTACAACACACATAAAAAGACTTCAAATTCCCTGAAATTTCTCTACACATTTTTTAATCATACCGTAAACTAAAAAAGCTCACAAATTGAAATTGTGCAGACTTATTGTTCTCGTAACTCTTTTTCGGAATCCATTTCAACGTGCCAAAAAAAATGCAAAACATATTGGCTCCTCTAATTTACGCCTATCACTTATCAGTATTTTGTCGCCACAACCAACCATTTGGCGTGGAGCCGATGTACGTACATGAAAAACTGCCAAACTGCCAAACAACAGAGAAATTAATCTGACTTGTGCGTCTGTCTGGCTGTCCGTGGACCATGTCATGAAGCGTATGCACCCCCTTCGGTGGGTTGAGAATGCCCATAAGCTCTCACAACTCACTTTATTTTCCCTTTGTTTGGGGCTAGCTGCCGTGGACTGGGCTGGGACAGCTCCATGATGTCAGAATTCGAATTCTTCAGTCTTTTTTGTTGTTCACACCACGTGCCGATGTGTACAAAGTACATATATATGTATATATAGGCGATGACTATGATAAGACTGTAGAGAAAGATACATATAGTCGATTCTAATACACATAACCGTTTCGTGGCGGATGAGAAATGAGAAAAAATTCGTTTTGTACGTGATGGCGTTGATGGCAGGCTTATTGGCAAATTGTTGGAATATTCAGCAGAATATTAAAAACTGCGGATAAATGGTCTTTTATTTTTGAAAACGACCAATTCTATTCAGAATTTAATAATCTTACATTATTATAAGAAATAATTAATTCGATAAATTAAAGAGTTAGTTCAAGACAATTTAAAAGAAATGATTCGCTTTCAAATGAAAAAAAGTATGTTGAAAGCTTTCTAAAGTTTACTGAAACAATAATAATGAAAATCGCTTCAATGGTCGAACATCTATACTTTTATACGATTCTACCATTTCATTTTCTTAATAGGATCATTCAATTTCGGTTTTATTTTCACCGTACAACACGTTTCAGCTAACATTTAAAAAAGTACGCACCAAAATGTAATGTCCAATGGCCAACCATCAAAAAGCCCGCAATGTACAAACTAATGGCTGGCTCGGCGTGGCCGCGGCTTCTCATTTCCCAAAATGAAACGTTAGCTCCCAAACCAAATAACAATTTCTTGTACCTTATACTATATGTCTGCACAAACTTTTTCCATCCTCAACTATATGTATCACAAACTGACACAAACAACTGGGTGGCGAAAAAGCTTCTCTTCTATACAGTTGTTGTTGTCGCTTCTATTTAATTCACCTGCATCCCTTTTGTGAGCAGGTAAATGTAGCGTAAGATTTTCCAACTTTAGATCCACCGTAGTTACTCTTCGGATACCTTTATTACACGCTTTATATATGACGTGTTGTTTTCGTAGGTTTTTTGTTTATGGCGAGAGAAGAAGCAATGTGCTCGGACGACTTTCTTTGTTAGATTAGATTAATTTGCTGATTTAAAAGGTGTTGAACTGTTAAATTACAGATTTTTTCACTAAATAAATTCCAAGGAACGATTTACCAGAGATTCTGTTTTTCCGTAATTTCAGTTCAAAGATAAAATTAATTTATTTTACTCAAAATGTTTCTGTTGGTAAATGATTTAAAATGCAAGCGATTCCATGCAAATCTGAATTAATTAAATGACGTAAACCAATTTAATGGATGGAGCTTGCAACGATTTTTCATTTCAATTTTCCACTTGAATATTTTAACATAGTTTCATTTCTTTAATTTGTATGAATTTCATTTGATGCGTTTCTGT
>JANSTS010011120.1:25820-36731 GCA_026546915.1 Sylvicola fuscatus
TATCAAGACATAAAAATAATGTCTTACGAACTAAACCATAACACAACTTCTCGCAACAAACTCCTTTATTGCTCATTAGCCGTTGTTTCAAGAAATCCATTTATGTGACAACTTCTAGAATTTAATGTCAAAAAAATAATTTTACAAAAAGCTCTATAATTTAATGAAAGCTCATAGATGCAACGTAAGTAAGAAAGTTACGACCCTATTTACAGTAGCTAAGTAAACTCATATACAAAGTCAATCCTTGTTACCTTTCACCATCAATTACATCCTGCAATTGCGCTATTCCACCCTTCCACGCTGTTTTACAACCTCATCACTGTACAGTGCGAGCATTGAATAAATCCTTAGCCCAGCATTACACAATTTACTGCGTACATGCCGCCAAATGTGTTTCCCATTTGCAGCGGCTACAAATAGGACGAAAACAAAGTACAGGACATGAAATAAATATCAAATAAAATACACAAGACAGGTCCTTTAGCCGGTCTGAGCTATATGAACGTGGGTGATAAGGAATGAAACGGTTCTTGAACTCCAAATGGGCGGGATTACATGCACACCCGGCATTTAAAGTATACCATATATGAATGCATGTACGTTGTACACAATCCAACAACATAATCAATAGAGAGAATTGTGGCGAATTATGCACATAAAGATCAAGTGAACTAAAAGGGGAGTTTTGGGCATTACATCAAAAAAGTATTAAGATATGTTTGATTTGTTTTACTGTTTATCAAGGGAGTAAATGAACATACAAACAAACAACCAATGTTATAGTAAATCAAAACAGCATAATCAATAGTAATATTCAGTAATTTTGGGTCAAAGCGTCATGTCATTACTGCGAACATGTTGATGTCAATCACAGAAATGTATTTCCTATTGATGTACAATTAATAGCGAAACCCAATTCAATGAAAGTTCCTATTGTTGGCAAAGATTTTCCATTAGAACCAAACAATTTTATTAGATCCATTACTATGTATTAGCACGATTTCTAATTATTGATAAATTGTGTATTTTAGCAACTGAAATCCGTTGCCAAGAGAAATCGAAAGGCGGCCTTGCCTACGAAGTGATTCTAGCTGAGCCAGCTCCCAATGTACCAGTGCCGAAGCGGCCAAGTGGCACCAATAAAAATGTCTCTGCCGAAGAGATCGAAGAAAAGTTGAAGGCCGCCGAAGAGCGACGATTGGTATGTTCGCTACATAAGTTGAATTTTACATCCACGGGTCATTAATTATTCATTGAATCCTGTATTGTAGTCTCTCGAGGCCAAGAAGATGGCCGACTGGTCGGCGAAAATGGCTAAAATCGAGGAGGCAACTCGCAAGAAGGACGAACTGAATAATGAATTCATCGTTCAGACAAAGGAGGCCCTCGAGGCAAAAATGGAGCACTACGAGGAGAAGCGTGAGGCAATCATCAGTGATCTCAAAGAGAAGCTAAAGGTACAAACTATTTGTAAAAAAAAAAAGATTTTTTATGAAACTATTTCATGCAAGTAAAATAATATGTGAAAATTGCCATACTTAAAAAAATCTTTTTTTTGATGCACTGAAGACTCACTCGGATGAGATTGAGCGGACTCGAAACTCGTTGGAGCAGCAAAAGTGCGTTGAGCGTAACGCCATTGAAGATAAGTTGAAGACGGCTGCCACTTTGCGCGAGGAGAACATCAAAAAGATGCTTGAACGCCTCAAGGAGCATGTAAGTGCATTGATTTATGATTAAAACGTCTCACTATGAGACTTGTTCCGAGCACTTTTACACATCATTCAGACGCTTTTAACGTGTTTTTGGTTTGTGTATATAGATGCGAAACAAACATTTTATTACCAAACTTTTCATTCAGTACAATTAATTTCGGATTTATTCTCTTTTATGATTTATGTTTTGCCTCTGTATCTGATTTATTTGATGCAAAACATCATCGTGTGCTTCCCGACGCTGCTGAATTGGTTGACATTTTATATGATTTCAACAAACAACCACCAACCTCATCGATCACCAACATATCACCCAAAATTATCAACCAATTGTCATCCACATCAATCGATATTCTTTTATGTTACATTTATGCTTCTGCAAATTGACATTAACTTTCCAAATTGTAAAAAACAAAACAATTCTTCTGTATTTGGGCTCACTTTGTTCAATATCCACCAAAAAACCACCAACACCTCATCTCTTACTTGCACAAACCGCCACTTCACTCAACAATTACTTCTTCTTTTGAAAAATCAAATAAACTACAACAATAAAAAAAAATACAAACCTACAACATACCAAAAATATCGGACATTATTCGGTTGGGCATCACAGAACACAGTAAAAATCGCCGAGGCGAAAATCGCAGCGGAAACGTGTTGCGACAAAAAAACCGAGGAAATGGCCCGCATTATCGAGAACAAACTGTACACAGCCGAACAGAATCGCGAGAAGGAAATGCAAAAGAAACTCGAGAACTTACGCAAGCATGTAGGTTTTTCATTTATTCAGTTTGTTAACAAATTTATTTCAGTGTACCTTTTTGAAAAATTCTACATCTTCACACAGAAACAAACTTTTAAGCTCTCTTAACAAAAAAAAAACATTTACTTTTTATATGCAACTTTTTTGGCTGATTTTTATTAATTTTAATTTGATCAAGACGAAAAATCTTCGCATTTTAAATTAGCACAACAAATTTTATATTTTCAAAATTCATTAAATGTGTCATTTTAGTAAATTTCACCCCTGTCATGCATCAAACAATAAAATTGAGTGAATGTTTTTTTTTATATTTTTGTGAATAAATTAAAACAAAAACTAATGCATGATAAAATTATGAATGCCTAAAATTTTCAGTGAAGGTTTAAAGACCAAAAAACCGAATGAATCAATTGATAACAATAAAAATGTAACTGCGTTTTACAGGAGCGTCGCGCTGAGCTGGTGCGTCAAAACAAGGCGGCTAAGGGCAACTGCAACCCTTGTGATGATCAACCACAACTTCAACAGATCGCTTCCGCTTAGATAGTACCGCCGATGACTGCCTCTCTAGGACCATTGGAGTTTGGACTCAAGTCATTAGATGTTGTTTACTTCTGAGCTTCCCTTGGCCCGTATCCAAAATTAATAACAAACAAAAAATTAACAAAAAAAATATGAAAAACAATGAAAGTTATAACAAAAAAAAACTATTATTTATTACATAATCTTATATTTCACAAATGTTAGTTTTTAGTTATGAAACAATGACATTTTTCGAGTACATTAAACTACAATAAATTCAAATTATTATTTCCAAAACAAAAAATTAAATGTCTAACAAAAAGTAAATTGCATTTAATTTGATTCAGTCGATTTATAACGAAAACAACAAATTACTAATAATAATAATAATAAATATAATTAAGAACAACATAACAAATTATAAAAACTAGCCAGAAGCATTTATTAACAAATAATATATGTATCACACTTGATTAATATGATAATTAACACATTTACACGTTGTTCAAATACAACAGCCCCCCCAAAAAAAAACAAACAAACAACACACACATTTACACAACACTATAATTAGTAATTAAAATGAGTGATTACAAACAAATAAAAACAATCTGCGCTTTTATGCATACCCTTTGAACTCTGCCCTTCTACAAACCACTGTAACGAAATTATTTATATTATATTAATAATAACAAATATAAGCAAACTGAATGCATAAAAACAAAAAAAAAACTAATTATATGTAACAAAACAAAAAAAGTAATTAATTAAAGAAATTATTATGTATTTATGTATAATGGTGATATTGCTAAATTTAATTTAACAACAAAAATACTAAATAATAATTGTAATGCAACGCTTTAGAAATCTTCTTGCAGTTTTGTGTTGTTTGATTTAATTATGAGCAAAATTTGCACCCTTATTTTTTGAGGGAGGAACAAAACCTGAGGATAAATTTAGAATGAAAAAATTACTAACCCCGAGGAGAGATTTATTGTGAACATGAAATTTTTTTAATTGTCCGCTTTTCAAGACTTATTATAACTAATATCATTTTTTGTAATTATAAATGTTTTATGTTTATATTTTAATAAAAATGCTTTAAAAATATGTAAATTCAGTTCTTTTAGTGTGTTTTTTTTTTACAGATTTGTTTTCTAATTTTTTCTTTATTTAATTGTAGCGGTAAATTTAAAAATATTTTCAATCCTGAATCGTATAAAAAAGACTACAAACTAATCGGGTAAAATGTAAATTTATTCATCTTAATTACAATTAGAATTAAATTAATAGCTTAATACTGGCATAAGGTGAAATATTTGCTCGCTCAAAAACATTTATTGAATTTTAAAGGATTCTGTAAAAAGGAAGAAATTTTTAAGATGTATTAAACTGCTTTGCTTTTGTATAGGAAAATATTTCAAATGTATGACTATTTTTTTATTGCATAAAATTAAGGGATCAAAAATGTAAGCTTCAAGCTATGTAATAATTAACAGCGTCAATGTATATGAAATGTATTGTTTCGTTTCAATCCCATATTTAAAACATTCTTTAAGTCAATTACGCTTCGATTTAAGATGTTTAAAAAGGAAATCCATTGATATTAAAAATCTTGTATTTATTGTTAATTACAAAGTCGCCGCTCTGCTGCCTTCAAATTATTTGTCATTTGTTGATTACAACAGTTTAATCTGTTTTATTATGTGAAATCATTTATTATTTTTATTAAAAAAATTGTGTGTCGTATAAGAGCTTTTTGAAGTAATTTGATTTTTTTAAACGCTTGCTAAATGCATTGGATCCTTGCTTAGTGTTAACAATTGAAAAACAAATATTATTTACAACAAATCAATCAAAATCCAAAAATGATTTTAACTTCAATCCGTTTTTTGTTGCATCGATTTTGAGCATAGATATAAGGACTGCTAATAAAATGATATTTAGATGTCTCAAAGGTCTTATGAGCCAGATTCATTTAGTTCTTCTTTATTTAAATTTTTTCTAATACTTAAACTAACTATGAAAGGCTTTTTTACGGGTATAATTTGAAATGAAATGATTGTCGATAATTACCAAATTATAGACTGTATGGATATTAAGGATACACTGTTGTGAATGAATTTTGTTACAAAAATTAAAATGAGCAACAAAATAAATGTTTAATGGAAATTCAGATCTTCTATTTTAACTTTAAACTTAAAAATATATCAAGTGGCATTGTTTTTTTTTATTCCTTGCAGGTCCTCCAAAAAAGTGGCTTCAATTAAAACGTTTTTGTTCAAAAAAAAAGGAAAATGATAAGAATTAAAGTGAATTTAATCAATATAAAAGTCTGCAGTTTTCAAGATTTTTCATTGAGAAACTTTTAAGTATGAAAAAAAAGTTTTTGTATAAATAAATGAAAAAGGTAAATGCGTGGGCGTCAGCAAAAATCTCTTGATGACTCATGCACCATCTTAAATAAAACCAGTTTTGTAGAATGATATTTACAAATTGCGATGTGCAAAATGATGCAATATTTTAAACTCGACGAATTGCCTAATTAAAGTTAAAATAATTTCAATAAGCATATGAAATTGACAAATTTTTAACTTATCTGAGACACAAACCGAAATGAAAATTTTGAATGCAAAAAACATATTCGGATTTATCACCAAAAATGTTAAGGAAAATATTTTTAAAATAATTAATTTGACCATGAAATTAGTCTTAAATTTAAAAATGAAATATGTCTATTAAAATGCAGGCAAAATGTGAAATTCAAAAATTTTCAATTGTGAATGGATCATATTGTGACAAAAAATGCATATATATTTTCGACATATATAAAATGTTTAGAATTATGTAAATTCTAAATTCCAGTTTCACAGCTGTCGTACTCGATATTTCGTCTTTCTGTTCCACAGCTCAACCATCAAAGAAACTAAAGGCATCCTGAATCGCAGTAAATTTCCACCTTTTGAAATGTTATGTTATTTAGTAAAAGTGCAATAACTAAATGTTGGGTGTCAAAAAAAAGTGTTCAACAAACCTTTCTACCAACTGCCTAAAAAGCTAAAGGCAGCCGCCGTTCTCTAAAATTTAGATAACACGCCAAATACAATTCGATTGTAAGAAAATGAGTGCCAAACCTGAGACATTGGCTCGTACTGTGGTGGTGCGGTCCGGCACGCTAAAGAGAAGCAAAGGGAACACAAATGAAGGATTGGAAGCAGCTGCACGTTTACTGACAGATTGGGGCCTCGAGTCCCTTCACAGCGTATTCCGGGACCATGAAATCGACGTTGATTGTTTCAAGGTGATGATTATGGACGACATCAACGAGCTGATACCAGCTGAAAATCTTGGAATGCGCATCAAATTTCGCAAAAGACTGTTGGAATGGCGACACGTAAATGTAAGTTGAGATAAAAACACAGACAAAAGAAAAGCGCTCCTCATTGGTTTGAATTTTCAGAATGTTCCAATTCCGATAGCTGAGACATCCACTAATCGCAGCGTCATTTCCTGGCTGTTGAGTCAAATCGGGGGCCCCAGTAATCATGGTGGAGCTCCTGTACAGACCGATAGTGTGTCAGCCTACACTGCCAAACCGTCTGATCAAATGCCTTCGTCATCCAAAGACATAACTATTGTGAGCATTGAACATTATTGATTGTCTGTTAACCTAAATTTTGACATTTGCCATATTTTTGAATGTAGGATCTGGAGAGCCTGCTGAATCAGTCTGTGATGGGGAAAAACATCATTGCCGAGTATCAGAAGAATAGCATCCTGTCACAGAACAGTCGTAATGATTTGTGTACATTAATCGCTGACCATTGGCTGGCGTTTAGTTATCAAAATATCCTTCGTAAGCATTATTCCGATGCCGCGTCTGAGATCGTTCGACTGTTTCCCAAAGAGTCCAAAGAGACTTATATAAGCAGTGGAACCCGCAAGCAGGGCAAACTAGTTCAGCGACTATATAATTTAAGTAGAAAATATCGAGAGAAGGGGCTGGTGGAGAGCCGAAAACACAAAACATTGACGGATGAGGGCAATGGCCAGGACGCCAAACGACGGTGTTTGGCCGCACAACAGAATCCGGTGTTGATTGCGTCGAAAGTGTGGCTGCGCTCAGTCACCGTTCTAGAAACATTCGTATTAAAGCAGTGGGCAGAGACTCGTGACTTGCGATTGGCAACCACGGGAGTCTCGGAAATGATGAAGGAATGGCCAATTATTCTGCAAAGTTTTGGAGCATCACTGGTAAATTGTGTTTTCGTTAAAACGTTTGTGAATTACGTAATTTCATTTGTCTGATAATAGATTGAGATGGACTTTGATCAAATGCATCCAACAAGGGACAAGCTTGCTTTAAAGTTTCCCGAATTCGCTGAGAAAATAAAACAAATCTACTGGCGAGACATTAAGGATGAATCGTCAAAGGCTTTGTTAGCTAGACTTGGTTCTGCAACTAATTCAAGTAGGGAAACAAACATTTAAAGTGTGAATTTATGAATGACATCGACATCTTTTACAGGTTCAGAGCAATACATCTTGCTAACGCTTCTTGCGTCCGTGCTGGTGCCACCACTCATTCAAAAGAGCAACGACAGCAAAGCATGGAAGCCAACTATTTTAGATGCACAAAATCTAATGTTTATCCATTTAGAACACTTAGAAGTGAGCACAATTTTACAAAAATACCCTTAAGAAGTCCTTTTTTAAGCATAAGTTTTCTCCCATAGAGTCTTTCAAATATACGTACTGCAGTCATCGATAGACGACTGTTTCTGATGAAAAAAGGCTTGGCGACACAACCGCTCATTGTCGTCATTGGAGCGGCCACGAGTCTGGCAAAGTTCTACATCAGCTGTTTTGGCAAACTGTACGAATTCAACAACTTCTTGAAAACAGTGGCGGTCGCATTTAAGATATACAATGTCATCAAGTTTGAATATCCAAAGCCCTGCAAACAGGTGTGGGAGTTTATTCAATGTTATTTCTTTGATCTGCCGGTGGCAGGTAAGAGAACAAACGCCTTAAATGCGCTTTTGGCTGAGTTAAAGGAGCTACCACAAAGTGCTACTTAGGGCCATTTTGTAGAATGATCTCTTGAATGGTTTTCTTTTCGCATAAAATAAATGGTTTTACATTTGCGATCTCATTAGAAATTATTTTAAGCAGTTTTAGGAGTGGGTTTGCAAGAAAATCTGTTCACCAATTGCATCTAAAGGTCAGAAGTAAATTATTTGA
Source organism: Sylvicola fuscatus (assembly GCA_026546915.1). Classification (NCBI taxonomy): domain Eukaryota; kingdom Metazoa; phylum Arthropoda; class Insecta; order Diptera; family Anisopodidae; genus Sylvicola; species Sylvicola fuscatus. The sequence continues at coordinate 34,071 of JANSTS010011120.1, forward strand.
ATTTATTTTCTTTAATCAGTTGTATAAATCTTAATTATTGCGGCTCAAAATTTACATTCAATTTCATATAAGATGATAAAGCAAAATTCTATAAGATTTAAAAAGCTTCTTTATCAAGTAAAGTAAATTCATCTGTATGGAGTCAGCGATTTTAAATTCTCGGGGTTTATTTAGATTTTATGCGCCACGCACGCACTCGCAGGAGCTTGTTGGCGTTATGTTGTCAAATTAACCCATTAAGTGCGGCTCATGTGTGTACATTTTTCTTTAAATTTTAAAGATCGGTCTATAACAATTATTTTTTTTGCTAATTTATTAAAAATTACTTTTAATTAAAAAAAAAATTAAATAAAAAAATGTTAAAACAAATTGTTGAACGACAGTTTTTATTTAATTTACTTTTTTTAAGAATGTAAAATACAAATTTAAATAAATAAAAAAGGGGTCAATGCCCTGAAAGAATATTTTTAAAGCATATTTTATACAGAAAACGCTGAATAAAAAACATATATAAAAACGGTTGTGTCAAAGCTTCATATATAAAGAAATGCGTTGATCTTAAGACGTCAAAATAATAAGCGATATTATTCGCGAAACAAAAGTCAAAATTTATTTTAGGTCAAAAATTTGAATTTATTTGTTCACTGCGTTCAAATTAGTGCTTAAAAAGAAGATTTTGCAAAAATTTATTCAAAATGCCACGCGGTAAGTAAAACATTTTCTGGAATATCGTTTCATCCAACGAATAAAAACTCTTTGTCTCAACAAAAAAAAAATCACCTAACCTAATTCTTTTTGTCATGGACTGCAGGAAAGTATGTAAACCACAAAGGGCGCAGTCGTCACTTCACAAGTCCAGAGGAGCTGGAGCAGGAGCGCAAAAAGGCTGAACAAAAAAAGTAATTAAAAAAAACAGGCGAAAAATTGAAAAGAAAATTAATTAAATAAACAAAAAATTCTTCCATTTACAGAAGACAGCAGAAAAATGACGAATCTGAAGAAGAATCATCAGAGGCCGAGGAGGAGGCTAGCGGCGATTCAGACGGCTCAGAGAATAGCGATTCATCTGACGAGGACGTCAACACCAACAAAGGTGTGCACGGTCTGATCGAAGTGGAGAATCCAAATCGTGTGTACAAAAAGCAGGTGCAAAAAGTAACGGCGGTCAAGCTGGACGAGCCCGGCACGTCCACACGAAAGCCGGAGCTGAGTAGGCGCGAACGCGAAGAGATTGAGAAACAGCGCGCCCAGGCGCACTACCAGAAGCTGCACGCCGAGGGCAAGACGGATCAGGCGCGTGCTGACTTGGCGCGGTTAGCCATCATCAAACAGAATCGCGCTGAGGCGGCTGCCAAGCGCGAGGCTGAGAAAAAGGAGAAGGAGGATCGGAAAGTGAAGCCTCCCACAACTCGATAATTAATAGCTTCAATTTTATGAAATGTCCTTAAAACGCTTACAAATGTTGTTGCAAGCATTCAAATCAGCGCTCGTGCCGCGTTCTCATATGATAAAACATTAAAAACTTTTGTATAAATTGATAAGAATTATTCAATAAATTGTATTTCTATTCAAGCGCAAAATTAAATCTAAAACTATTGTCTGAAGGTGCTAAAATGCTGGCTGAGATGTCGCCAGCGATGTGCTTTCGCACGAGCAACGACTTCTGCCCAGATCCATCCACTGGCTGTATGTTCATTTTTGATGCTGTCAGCTGGTTTTTCCTGCGTTCGTCTGCCATTTTAGTGCGGTAGTCTCCAAAGGTGGACCGCATCAGCATGCGCTTCTTAATTAAAGGCTGTTTGTTGTTCTGCAGGGCTTTTAATGTCTTCTCGGCATCAGCCTTTTGTCGGTCAGCCAATTTGCCATCGTCTAGCGTTAACTGCAACTGCTGAATGCACCAACACAACTCCACCTCAAATTGGGAAGCCACGTTCTCTTCGTCAGCCGGTGTGGGCGGTGCTGTTTCTGATTTTCCGATGCTCTTTAGTTTCCCGTTGCTGGGATTTTTGTGTAACTTTGCTTTAGGTGGTGGCATGTTATGATTTTATAACCTCAAAATTAATTACAATTCTATTCTTTTAATTTCCAGAGAGATTTAGAAGACGTCTTCACAAGATTAATTGATTAAGATCGATAATTTTTGGTTTAAAATCACAAATTTACATTTAATTTTATTTAACTATTATTTTTAATGTTATAATCTATTATTTTTCGGTATAATAAATAAACGAGTTTACACTTTGGACGAACACAGTACAAGTTTGTACCTTTCAGCTGTTGCATTGTTAATGCTAGGGTTGCCGCCGAAAATTTTGCGAAACAGGTACAAATGATTTTGCTATTCGAAAAGTACTTAATATTAAAAATTTAATAATGTGTGAAAATGTAATGCTTTGAAGTAAAAATTCAGACCAAAAATAAAAACATCATCATTTAAACCATTTAAAAAAAAATTAAGATTTAAGCAAATCTTTGAGCTCGAATACACTGGATCTCAGCAATATCTGTGGCTCAGTAATTTGTATCACAATATCGTCAATTCATTGGATCTTCCTGGTCAGTCTTCAAAATTATTGTCCATCCAAAAATATTTCGTGTTTTTTTATTGAATAAAAATTATATAATTCATACCTACAGAATAATGTTTGTTGTTTATCTCAT
>JANSTS010011131.1:6632-17634 GCA_026546915.1 Sylvicola fuscatus
ATCATTTTTTTAACTGCCAGTTGCTTCTTTTGAAAAAGAACAGTTCCAGTGAACTGTTCTTTCATGTGCATATGTAAAGAAACTTTTTGTTTTCAGCGGTGTCATGTTATTATATTCAAACCGAATAAACAAACCATTTTATTTACATTGTAAAGGCCATAATTATATATAAGAGAATATAAATGTCTTGCCGTATGTAAAGAAATCAGAAAATTTGCGAATTCGTTATCTAATTTAAATAAAAGTAAAAAAAATTGTATATTGAAAAAGTATTGACATGAAGTACTGACGACAATAAAAAGAGTTGGCAGCACTGGATTTTAATCTTGGCAGCTGTCAAAAGAAGCTCGAATCAAATGCCTTGAGATACATTTTTACGATAATAACAACATTGAAGTAGAACTTTCAAGTATACTAGCATATATTAATATATTCTACATGTTTAAATTCAAAACTAATTACGCATAATGATCATTTTCAAAATATTTGTTTAACATAAAAATAAAATTTTAAATGTCTCAAAAACAGCGAGTAGTGAGCATCTACAAGAGGGTAAGAATAACAGCTGAAGATTTCGTCGCATAGAGATCTGAACAAACAAGATAAAAAACAAATTGTTGCTTTCAAAATTCTAGCTCCAATACTTGGGACGTGATTACCCTGCTGGTCCAGAAGTTTTCCGTAAAAAATGCCACGATGCCTTCATGAAAAATCGAGATGAATCTGACCCGAAGAAGATCGCCAAGATGATTGTGCAAGCCAACTATGTTATCAAAGAGTTGGAAGCTATGTATTCACTGCGAAAGTATCGCGCTATGAAGAAGAGGTACTACGACTGAATGAAACGGATTTTTCTTTTTTCTTTAATGTAAAATATTTAATTAAGCACATAATGTTTTCGGTGAAATTTGATGTTTTTGAAAGGAAAATTGGTTAAATTTGAAAATTAAAACTTATATTTATTGACAATAAACCAATATTTGATAAAGATGGAGATTATTTACTTTTGAAATCCAAGAAATCAAGTTCATGAGTCATAAGCATAAGACGGAGATTTGTGTAATGCAAGGTGTTTCGTAGGAAAAGTTGCACTGACGATAATAGACGAGGACTGTGGCTCACCTAATTTTCTGTTTATCAGCTGTTATCTATCTAAGAATTTACTTACCAGGATTACCCGGATTTATGGTAAATTGTTAAAAAATTGATATCAATTTTATCAATGTCCATAGAATGAAATGGCCCACGAAAAATAATTTTTTAGTCGCATTCGAAGGAGTCAGGTGAAAATGTCTTTCCTACCTAAAGTTGTAATTCTGCTGGTTGCAGTTGTCGCTGGTTCGTTAAAGTGCAGTTAAAGTAAAAAGTGCAAATATTTAATTAAAAATAAATTATTTTCAAGGAATCACAGCCACCCACTATACTGATGGAAAGCCAGATCACTACTCACACCACAATCACACTTCAAATCACACAAACGGCACAGGATGGCAGCCGCGAGATGAAACTCCGGTGGCTATGCCCATTCCACATCTCCCGATTCTTCCCAAAGATCACGACGAGGACGATCACAATAAAACAGGTGGCATTCCGCACTTAGCGAAACCCGTCTATAGTTCAGACAATGAGGTCAAATGGTTTCCTCGGATTATTGGTGGCATGCCCTCAGCTTTGGGACAGTTTCCATCTAAAGTTTCGGTTCAACTGTCTCAATCACATATGTGTGGTGCAAGTTTAATTGATCAATCCCATGTTCTAACCGCCGCCCATTGTGTGACCAACGAGCGGGCTGCTCTTCTTCCATTAGCTGCGGTAATTGCGATTTCTTTAAGCTGCGAATTTGATAAAATCCATATTTAAATCTTTTTCACTTTGATTTCAGATAAGATTGATGGCAGGCGACGTTTTTATTTCTGCTGCGAATACCACGCCTTCAAGACAATTCAGAAATCCTACTCACATTTTTGTTCACACAGCCTATAATTTTTGGACAATGGAGAATGATATCGCCGTTGTAAGGGTGAGTATCCATCTGTATTTTTCTTTATCTGAAGAAGAAAAATATCTTATATCATTATCAAAAATTATAAGATAAAATTGTATTTTAATTAAATTGTATTGATTTTAGTTTGCTCCCCCTTTGACTGGTCTTTTGAACATTGCCCAAATCAGTTTAAGCCCTACGGTACCCACTGATGGCACAACGTGCACTATTGCTGGTTGGGGAGTAACTCAAGAGGTGAAATTTATCAATCTTGGCAATTTACGGATTAAATTCTAATACCAATTTATTGTTTCTTTAAGAACAATACTGTTCCTAGCCCCACACTCATGCACGCTGCCGTCTCCATTATTAACATAAACACTTGCAACTCATCTACTTCCTACGATGGCATGATCCGACAGGGCATGCTTTGTGCCGGTGTTATGGCTGGTGGCGTTGACTCATGCCAAGGCGATTCCGGTGGTGGACTTATTTGCAATAACATGGTTGCTGGTGTCGTCTCATTTGGATATGGCTGTGGTCGACCCAATTTCCCAGGCGTTTACGTCGACGTCAGCCACTACGTTACCTGGATAAATCAGATGATGGCTTGGACTGGCACTGCTGTGCCGACACCAACGACTGTCATACCTCTTGGAGGTGGATCTGCAGTGATGGCATCCATTGTAACTACTTTAATGTGCTTCGTCTTCGCCACATTGAAGCTTCAAGTTTAGAATAGCTTCAATACTGAATTTGACGAGAGTGGAGGGTTTTTGTAATTCTTGAAAAACCGTAGGGGAGGTTTAAATGATTATTTGGTTTTCTTGCAACTAAACAAATTAAAGTATTCGAATTTAAATCGAAAATATTTTCCATTTCTCCAGACACGCCTAATTTTCGTAAGATATGCTGGCAGAACGATAAGACAGACTGAAATCAAGTCAGATCTGTTTTACTGAGTTGAAGTAAAAAAATATTGCAGAAATATTCTGAAATCTAAGATAATCTTCAAGATTAAGAACAATAGATATTCTTTAATATAATATATATTTTCCATAATATAGTTTAATACAATATATTCTGCATAATATTTCAATATCATGTTATTGTTGGTATTATTAAATATTAACAAATTTCAATTAATAATTTTTACTTAAATGTTTTTGAAGTCGTTTTCAATTTTGAGTAATTATATGCATTTTAAATTCTGAACAGTATTTTCTTATGATTAAATTATGTTCATATAATCTGCAATCCAACTGCTAAAAGACGATTTAGTTGGCTGTCACATTTAAAATCAACACTTATCTTTTACTTGAATAAATATTTGTGTTTGTTAAATATAATGTTTGAATGTAAGAGTGCGATTCCACTAATCTACCCTCAAAACACAAATCGACTAAAAGTGAATTTTCGTTTTACCGTCTGTTAAAAGTGAAAAACTAGCAAATTGAAGTTGTATTGCTGCTACTGAGTGGCATCTTCTGCACATGATAAGGCAGCTGTAAAAACTGCCGAATAAAAACGTTTGAATTCACACAGTTGTCATTTTGAAATGGCAATTTCTGCTTTTAAGCGGTTAATTTCAGTAAACTTGAACGAATTTTGAAACCTATAAAAATTCCAACAATTAAATAGTGTTTAGTGTCGAATTGTTAAAGGCGTTCCACTAAATTTACCCACCCACACTTCCTACGAGTCTCTCTACACGTCAGCAAACGCATAAAGACGTTGCCGCTGCGGTATTTAGTAAGTATGTACAATGTGAGCCCTAAAGAATTCAAAGTATCTATTTGGTGACTTGATATTAAAATTAAGATTTACAATGACAATCGTTGCACGAATTTTTATAATTAGTTTGATTAACCTTTAATTGGTATTCAGTTATTGATATATGGACTATGGACTGCTGCACTGCTCCGGAGGATGCAATGTGAAAACGGTAAATAAGTTCCCTGCTACAATCTAGTTGCCTCCTCTCGACTATTTTCGTGGAATGATATGAAGTATGAAGTTCGCACTCAATTTGTTAAGTACAATTTTATCTACACGTACTTAAGACTTTAATAATAGCCACTTTATGTGTAAATATCTATATCCATCTTTGGTCTCCTAGCCTCTTGCGTTTGCTAACTTTGCCACCTGACAACGTCTTAGCGAACGTTTATTCTTAATTAAAAATTGAGTGTTTCTGACTTTTTCTACTCGTAACTTGTCTATATCCATTGCATAACATTGAAACGGCTTTATAGCTGATTAAATGATATATTTCTTTTCGCCTCGTCTAAGTGTTTAAATACGTTCTAATAACTTTAACTGTACATTTGGATGAAGTATTAAATGAAAGCATTTCAAAAAATCCGAAATTAGTAAAATTAATTCAATTTAAAATAAACCTAAATTGTTGTTTTTAATTTAACCGGCTATCAATGTATATTGACATTCATTAATTACGAATTCTAAATGGTAATTTTCGTATTATTGTCAATATTAATATGTAATTTTATTATGAATTGAAAAAGTGTGTAAATTAAGAACAAACTGTTAATCCTTACAATACTGATTATAAAAAAATTATTAAAAATTTGGGATATTGACTATAAAATTAAGGAAGACTAAACGTATTGCAATTACGTATAAAAGCAGCAACGATGTAATTTAACAGAAACCTTTTAAAACCGAATAGTTATGTACATTTTGGCTAACTAAAATAAAAGTGTTAATTAATTTGTCTTCTTCCAATTCAAATTAGCCAACTGAAATTTGGGCAAACAACAAATTAATTTAAGTTAGTTATTTGCTTTTTTTTTGATAATTAAACACCGATTAAGTACCTAACATTAATTTTACAACTATTATTGTTCTTAAATGTATTTTTTAATGTGATTTTACTTAAGTTTTTGTTCATATTTATAGAATTTCGGTTTATACGTAATACAGTTTAATTTGAGGCTTTCGTCAATTTAGTTTCAATAACATAATGTTTTTAATTTTTAATCACGCCAACAAATTTGTTATTAGAGGAATTAAATTGTAATTAATAATTTGTCGTAAAACTTTTAGAGAAGATGTTGTCTGATTTGTTTTATTTTGTTTTTTTTTTGTTGTGTCATCTCTGCTTGAAGTACACAAATTTAGAGATTTGATTAAAAATGTCATTTACACAGAATTGTTGCTGCAAAATCTGCTAATTAGTAAACTGCTACAGCTGCCTAGTGCAGTTTTTGCGGCAAACTCTGAATTATAGTGAAGCTTTTCAATATTGCTTATATATTTACTTTAAGTATATATTTTTGTTTTCTTTAAGCCGTAAAGTAACTAAGGTAAAATTTTGAGATTTGCTTTTTTATATAGGAATTGCCTTTTTCATATAGTATTTTTGTCTTTACATTTAGATCAATAATTTACATAACATTTGTTTAAATTGCTTTGTTTGTTTTGTAATGGAAATAGTTTAAATTTATAGATGTAACTGGTAAATATACATGATGTTGTTCATCTGCCGCATGCATCGAATTCCAGACCAAAATTTGCATTCTTCTGATGAGCGCCTGCTTCTTGGACAACTGTCACAGATGCGAGAAAGTATCTGCGAATGGCTTTTGTTTATGTTCTAAAAAATTAATTTAAATATTACCTATTTAATTAACATTTTGCAATTTTTAAATAGAAAACGGTTTTAGCAATGTTTTTTTTTTTTTTTTTTTTTAAGTATAGAAAAATGATTAGGAGAGTAAGAAAAGTGAGGTAAAAAAAAAACTTAAAGCATTCTTTGTAATTACTTATAGTTATTTGATAATGTAAAAATTTAGCAATTTAATACTTTACAGAAATTACAAATCTTATGAGCTTTCTCTCTATGGTTTGATTAAAATTTTCTTTTTAAAAAAGCAGTAAACAATTTTTAGTATAATGAAATAAAGGAAAAAAAGTGAGTAAAGAGATAAAAGATGGCCCCAAAAACAAAACGGGAAGAAATTTGTTTGAAGTTACCTGTCGGTACATTACCTTTACAATGGTTTAGAAAACGCGATAATATACGAGTACAGTAACAAATAAAAGCCCCACAAAAAGAAAGACAAAGAGAAAGAAAACTTACTGAACACCGAAAAACCGTGGCTACCGGCAAATTTTGAACTTACCCGCGCATTTCGCTCATCACTTTTTTTGTCAGTAAATGTTTGGGGGAATATGCTTGAAAATTGAATGTTGTAGTCGTGGTTGCCGCTGTTGTTGTTGTTGGTAGTGGTGGGCCCCCAGTAGTTTTAGATAAAGATGAAGAAAGCCGTTGAAGCGGTGATAAGTTGCGGCGACAAAACGATGACGGTGACTTAGTCCTACTTGTTGTCGCCTTCCTCGGCGTCCTTTAGCGTGTGCCATTGCGCGATGGGACGTCGCGGCGATGCCAACATGTCCGACCAGTGCCGCAGTTCGGTGCCGGATGCCTGGTAGCCTAGAATTACCCTACCAATAGGGTCCGATGTGCCAATACGATCGTAATCCACCACGGTAATCATCAGTTGGACTTTCTAAATTTGTTATGTTCATTTTTAGGGGCGTGTGGTGGAATAAAATGTTTGGAAGTTTTTGAAAAAAGAGAAAACAGGTGATTAATAGGTGGTCTCTGGGTACCTTCAAAAAAACACATCAATTAAATTAAATTATTCAACAATATAACATAACAATCATATATATAGTAACATTATTAACTCAAAAATGTGCCAGTGAAAACTATAACAATCGTTTGTTCAAAGAACATTAGGAAGATTCCGTTAACTGGGGTAATGTGAAAATGAACAAGACGACCCTTTTAATTTTCACAGCAGAGTTAATCTATTTGTGTTTCATAATTTCTATTTTTTTTTTTCAGTGTGTTTCAAGTAAAAATATGTTTCTCTTTGGTAATTTTAATTTCGAAAGAAAATTAAAGCTTGCCAATTAAATGTAAGTAAAGTTCAATCAACAATAGAGTTGCTACCATTGCAACAGTCAAACATATTTACATAGAGTTACCATATATAGTAATGATAGGATAGTTACTTCTTAAAGAAACAGTTAAATCTAAGTCAAAATTTACCATTTACAAGTTTTATATTATGTACAACTCAAGTAAGTTTGTGTTGTAGTTTTACCAATTACATTTAACTTTTATAATTAATTGATTTTAGTTAATTTTTGTATTTAATTAAAATACATAGAGGTCGTGATGGTAGGTGAGGGGGCAGGCGAGTGATTGCGAGTTTATGGATTTCATGAACGACAGTGATGCTTGACATGCAATAAAGTAACTTTTTTTCATAAAAAAAAAACAGAAAAAAAATTGTTCTAAAATTGTTTCAAATATTTTAAGAATAGAAAAATTAAGAGTTGAGGCATATCTAGATGGAGTTGGGTGATTGGGTTGTGACGTTTTCCGCTAAATAAACCACGAGAGTCGCAACTGGTGATTCAGGGGCTGGATGAAATTGAGACTCTCTGGTTCGTGATTCACTCGTTCTGGCAATACTTTCTATTTGCCAGTATTTTTTTGGATTTTTTTTTGTTGTTTTTTGAATCGGAATACATCACTTAGGGGTGACAGTTTTAATTTTGATTGATTGACTACTTAGCAATTAAATTACTGCGAGTTTTTGTATTAAACAGAAAATAATTTAACAAATGTGTGTGATAGATGTCGATGATAATATTTGTGTTTTTGGCTGCGTTCTTTAAAGAATTGCAATTTTTTCATGTTGTAAATACTGGTAAACGAAAATGTAGTATATTCAATCCCTGCGTTCCTTTCTTTAATGTTGTATTTTTTTGCTTGCTGAGTTATTTTTCTTCTTTCTTTTTTTTATTTTTTGTTGAGAGTTATTTTGTTTGTATATTTGTATTTTTCTGTCATTGTTTATCATACGTGTATTTTCAGTTTTAATACCAACAACAAATTTTCGCAATCATGTGATTAATATAGTAAACAGCCTGACCTTTGCTATTGCATTAAGAACAACCACCATACCTGAGATTTGTGCGCGCAACACCAACTGGATGAGTTAATCGCCAACTGGCGGTTCGCAGAACTCAACTCGTGACTGGACGTTTATACCACTTTTAATGGTTTAGAGTTTTTCAATTAATTTTCACTATTTTCGCACCATTTGATAGATTTTCGAGAAAAAAAAACACTCAAAACATGTTTTTACCCAGCTTTTGTAGTATTTCGTTCAACTACTACAGCATCTGCACAATAATTATCGTATTGTAAATTTATTGTTATTGATGAACGTTGCAGTTTTATCAAAATTATATTGACAAGTTTTTTTTTAATTAATTAAATTATAATTTAGTAATTAAAAAAAGTTTTGCATTATGGTTTTAAAACGCGAAGCAATGCATTTAAAAATAAAATAAAATAAAGAGACCCGTAACTCTGCACTTGTCAAAAATGCATATCACTTTTTTGTTTAATAATATTTTTTTAATATATTTATTTTATTGTAAGATTCTATGCTTTTACACCGTTACTCAATTGTTATAAGTTGAACAATAATAATATGCTACATTCTTATCATACTTCATGTCTTGCTTCAGCTGAAATACATTTACGTTTATTCGCAATTTGTATTAAGTAGTTATTCTGCTTATTTATATTTGTTTTTATTTTTTTGTATAATAATCATTACTCAGTTGTTTTATTATATCATATATTATCAACAAATGTAATGTAACGCAACATATAGTACGCATGTGTATAAATATTAGTCGTCATTTTAGCAGTGATCAACAGTTTTTCAAATATTAGACGATATTTTCTTGGGAGTCGCTGTTTTACTAGCTGATGATAAGGAATGTTCATTGACGAACAATGTTGATTGTTGATATTCAATATTAGTTGATCAACATAAAACTGTTAAATTTATATTGGCAGTTCAATGTTGATCAATGTAAGAGTTTATCGTAGCTTAGCTGAACGATGTTTTATCGGGTTTTTAACTTTTCAAAGTGAATATTGTTGTTTTTATTTGTAGTTTATATGTGTAAATATTTTAAGCATATTCATATTTCATATAATCAATTCCCTAACTAAAGAAAACGATTTTTTTACTCTAGTAGTTGTATTTATATGTAGAGAAAACGTTCACATTTAAGAAATTAGCTACAGAATTTTGAATTAGTAAATACATCAATCGCTATTTTCGTTTTTATCTAGTTCAAAATGACAGTTTTCTGCAAATATTGTTTACAAAACAAATGAATGTATAATTATTTACAAATTTAAACATTCAGAATTGCAAGAAACAATCATGTTCTTTGTTTTAAAACGAGTTAAGAATCGTTGCACTGTTTTTTTATTTTATATTTACTTTGTGACATTTTCAATACAATACTGCTGTGAACATGTGACGTTTGATTTGGGATGCAATTGGTCTAAAACCAAGATCAATATACTTATTCAATAGAAAACAAATGTTAGCTCATGGTAATAACAGAAAATGATATGAATTAATGGAATTTTACACAACAACACATGTAACTCTTTTTATATTCGTTTTCTCTACTTCTATCATTCTAACTCGACAATATCTAATAAATCTCCGACTATATTTTCCTTCCAATTTTTGGTCAGCGGATTTTCATACATTTAACTATTATTTTCAGTGGGAATGTTCATTTAACTTTTTGTACAAGAGAAGAGTCCTTTTTACGGAACCGAAAAGGATTTAAATTGAATTTTGAGTGATATTGAAATTTGAACGGAAGACACGAATACGTGAAACAGAATATTTTCAACGACTGGTGTAATATTGTTGCAGACTAAATTGGTACTAAAATCAATACAATTTCATTTCTTTTTTGACGGCAACGATTTTTAACATTTCACTGCTATTTAATTTTTAATTTAATTATTTTAAATAAATTTGATATATTTTTACAGCTATTATTGTTCTTATATTTATATTTATGTATTTTTTTAGTAAATAGCTATATTGACGTAACTTATGTGTAAATCGAGGCTCTCATATCAACCAATATGAATGATTGAAGAATGTTGCTGTGATCAAAATTTTAGAAAGGTAATGTTGTAAAATAAAGAATTAAAATAATATATTTTCAATCTGATTAGGTAAGCATCTCAATATTTACTATCTGATTTAATGAATAATTAAAGCTTCGTAAAAGAAAAGTGTTGAAAATTTCAATATTCCGTCAATATTTAATCATTATTTATCATTCACATTTAGATCATTGATATAATTTAATATTTAATATGTATTATTTATGTAGTAGGTAACATTTTTTGTATGTATTATTATTTTTAAATATTTATAATCAATAGATAGAATTATTTTAAAGTCATAACTTTTTAATATACATCATAATCTAGTAAATAATCTTTATTCATCGTGCGCTGGTTGTGGTAATTTTGTTGGCGGCAAATTTAGTATCTGGTCACTCAGTTTGTATCGAATTCTTTGTTTTTTTTTGGCTGAATCAATTCTGCTTGATCGGTTTATTTAGACACGACTTATCTTTGTCGTGCTTGAAGGTTTGTGTCATTCGGGTAGTGAGTTCCGTTTAGTTTCCTAAAAAAATGTGAGCGCTTAAGAATTTTGGAATTCATTTTCTTTAAAATTATGAAATCACACTTTCAAGTAAGCAATAACAAAAACGAGAAATAGTGCAATTTAGAGGACTATAGGTAAGAACTATATGGTACACAGAAAATCTTTAAATACAGATTGTAATAAGATGGTCTTGCTGTTCTCATAAAGAGACGCAAATTAAAAACATCAATTTAAATAGGTTTCTAAATTACTTCGGTGAAAAATTAATTTTGAATTTAGAAGTAAATAAATTCAGTGAATTAACTAAACTATTTCCATAATTAATGGCGAATGAAAAAGGATCATCAATAATTAACGGTCAGAAGTAACTTATTGATTTTTGAAAGGTTCAATTGAAGACAGATATAGGAATGAGTTCTAGATAGAATATTTGCGACAAAAGTTAAACATCAAGTCATTGGAAAAA
>JANSTS010011131.1:22901-41026 GCA_026546915.1 Sylvicola fuscatus
AGATTAAATATTTATGTAATTAAAGAAAATGCTATAACTAATAAAATCCAGCATTCAAAGAAACAATTATTTATTTGAATAAATATTTTCCAATTAATTAGAATTGATAAATTATTTCTTAAAGTGTATTTTGGCAAATAAATTTGAGCAGTTTTAATTAAATTCCATTAAAAAAAATTGTTTTTAACATTTATAAAAAATTTATAGTGGGGTAGAAAACATAATATTAAATTGAATTTAAAAAAATGATAATTACGAACAAAAAATGAAAATGTTGAAAAAAATAATCGTCAAACACAAATTGTTTAAAAAACAGAAACAATTTTAGCGAAAATACATAATTGTTAAAATTGAGTAACGAAAACTAAAACAATAAGGTAGTTGTTAATAATCACAGTAAGTTATTTTTAATATTTTTTCATATTTAGCTTTATATTTGTAATCACTGTCATAGATTTGTTGAGATTTTAGCACAATTTTTGTTAAAAATGGGATTTTGGGAAGTGCATGGCATCTGATAATATGTTAACGGGCATTGACCAAACACATAAAATAAAAATACATGAACATATTGTGAAAACATTATCGTTTTTGGCTTGTTTAAAGAATTTTTTTTCATTTGATTTGATTTAATGCATTAACCCCGTGTGAAAAATTCATTTTCTTACAAAAGTCGCTCCGAAACAATTTTTTGCAAATCGAGAATATTTACATATTTATATTTTATATGTTCTCCTGAGTTTAGTATTTACAAAATCAACGGGAAAATGCATTAATAAAGTCCTAAAAGAGTTTTGACAGTTTTGACAGTGATATGTGCCAGACATATATTATTATAAGTTTGTGTCAAAAACAATTAAACATTCAAGTATTTAAAATATTGAAAAAGTTATAGTCAATTATAAAATATGTAAATTGTAAGTAACATAGACTGAACACAAAACATTGGACATTCAAAACAACCACAAAAACTGGGTAGTCAATTTTGCAGGTTAGTTTGTTTGTTTTCTGTGAATTTTCAATTATTTTCAAAATTATTGTATTTCAAACTAAAATATGAACTGATGTACCGTTTCGAAACTGGCCCTACTTAAAACACAAAAGTCATATTTTTTTATTGTAATTATTATTTTATCATGTTTAACTAGCGATTTACACCTCTAAGTTAAAAATAATTCTACAAAAGATAAAACCAATGGATAAATACTGCTAAATTGTATGCTAACATTGAATAACGAAATTATATCAAAATAAAAACTCGCTAAGAATTTGTTCTCTAAGTTATCCTTTAACACAATTTTCACAATGAGCGAGTCAAAACCTATATTTCACATAATTCCCAAATCAAAACGAAACCAAAAAAAAAATCGTAATGGCAATTTTTCATAAAAAAGCATCCTAACAAATATAGTTGTATTTTTTATCAGTTTGTCTAAATAAAATGTATGATTCTGATACAACGGCGGGTGCAACGGGGCAACGATTTAGCACCGCAGGGTTAAGTTTAAGATCAGCAATTAGAGCGAGTCGTGACTTTTAAAATTGTTGTTTTCTTTGGAGAAAATGTAGGAGTTATCAATGAAATGTGCAGCAATGATTGACAGTAGAGGATGAAATTGAAGAGGACGGTAACACCCAGCTCAAAACAGCTTTCTCTTGTACTGTTTTACCACTGCACTTTTGAGCTACAAATTTTCATATAAAGTATGTTGTTTACGTATGTTTTTGAATGTAACGCAAATTCAATTCCTTTTTCTTGGAACACAAATAAGAAGAGCTTCTTTAGAAAAATCAATTTTGAAATGATTTGATCCTTGGAGACCAATGCGGATAAATTCTCATTCATTTAAATTATAAACATAAGAAATTTAAATGTTGAACTTTTTATAAACATATAAGAAAAAAGAATTTTGTAAAATTTAAAATGAAATATTCATTAAGTGCAAAATTTTGGAATAAAATTTTGTTTACGAAATGTGTTTTGTTGTTTGCAATTAATGATTTATTTACAAAATTACAATTGACGTGTGTTCGTGTGGATGTGTGGGTGTGTGTTAGTGGATATGTAAATGTATAAAAGAGAGAAAAGCTTCTGAGCAAAATGGAAGCATACACACTTTGGAATAAGTTTTTGTGTTATTGATTTTTCCTTCCGTTGCTGTAATCATTTTAAGAATTTTTTTGGACAATTACTTTCTCTACCTAAGGCCTAACTATATAGAATAGAAAAGATCCCTCACAAAGTCATGCTGTAGCACAGTTTTCATTTAGAAATAACGAAGCTTTTACAATTTCCAAGTTTACTTTACGGCATAATTCTTAGGCAAATTAACAACACGCAACTTGTCATTTTCAAATGAAAACTGTGCTCGTCTAAACTCGTTAACGAGTTGATTTGGATTTATACATTCACAAACCTGTTTTAGCTCACTTTTATTTCATAAAATAGCGTTTTTGTGTAAACACTGTCATTTGCAGAATACATAAAACACAAATTTACAACATACCAGACAAACAATCGGTGCAACTTAAAAACATTCAATTCAAAAACACAGTGAAAAGGTTAAAAAAGTACAAAGGAGTGCCATTAGTTCTCAAAAAATAAAAAATTTATAGAATGCAAAAAGCGCAGGGCGAAAGCACAAAAATTACGTGCGAGAGGTCATAAAAAACATACACAAGAATATTTACACAAAAAGAAATTAAACAAAAGTTAAATTAAACAACGCTTCAAAAAATATGTTAAATAAAGCTCGTCAAAAAACAACTAATAAGCGTAATTAAAACCAACTGAAAAGCTCATTAAAGTAAACAAAACTGGTTAAACTAATTAGGCGGTCGACCAATTTCTGGTGCATATTTGAAATGCCCGATGGCTCATTTAAGTTCAATTATATTAGGAAATTTTTCTGAATTTAATCTGTACAAGATTTTATTTAATTTTTTATATGAATTAGAGAAATCTTAATTTTTCTGTTAGTTAATTTAGAAATGGGATCTAATGAACCCATGTCAGTCACAAAATTTTTAAAAAAATCCAAAAAGGTCTTAAATTTGGGACTCTTTGCATTCCATTTAAAGGCATGCTTCAAAATGCGGTAAATTTAACTTTTTTAAAAATAAATTACAAAACTATATAGTATAAAAAGTCATAAGAACAAAAAAAAAATGGAAAAATTAAAAAAAACAAAAATTTAGGAAAACTGAGGAAAATGTTTCAAAAATAATTAAAACTGAAAAAATATATAAAGGATTTTTATTTGTAATATTTTTTTTCATTTTTTTTATAGTTAGGTTTGATTGTTAATAAACAATTTTTTTTCAAGTGTAGTCTGAAGGATATTTCACAAGCAAATTTCACCAATAGTTTAAACAATGAAATTAAGAGATCAACTTGAAATAAAAATTTGCTTTCAAACATCCTTCATAGTACTTTAATTTAAATTCATTTTAATATCAATCCCTTGTTATTTTAGCCAAATAAACTCCGTTTTAAATGAAACCATAAAGAAGTGAGTGAGTTGAAAATATCAAATAATTATTTAATCAATATTACATTAGATGTTTTAGTAAAAATTTATTTGCAATTAAATTTATTATTAATCGGTGCATTCAAGCACGAGTAAATAATCAATTTAACGTTTTAATAATTAATTGATTAAGAAAATAGAAACATGAATAATACTTACGTGAATGTGAGTTTTTTTTTTATATTATATTTTTGGTATTGGATTTTATGAGGTTTTGATTTTTTTCGATTTTTTTTTGTTTGAAGCGAAGCATGCAATTGATTTTTTAAATTTTTTGTTTTTTATTTTGAAAATGTTTTTTTTTCAAATTTTTATCATTTTTTTTTGTTGAAGACACAACCATTCACAGGCGTAAGCACAGCAGAGAAAATATGAGGAAAAAAGAGAAAAATAATTTAACGTCAATTTGAATCAATCAAAAATTGTTTTTGGTTTAATAAACAAAAATACAAAAAAAATGTACACACTTTATAAAAACAAATTAATGAAAAAATTGTCAATAAAAAATGAAGAAGATATAATTTGCAATTTCTTTTGCAAATTATTCGCCAATTTATGCTTCGATTGTTGAAAGCGCGATAAATTTAAAAAACATTTTTAACTTAGTTACTTATAAATATTGAAGGGATTTATATATCCTTTTTTGTTGTAACTGAAAAAAATAATAATTCTTAAAAATCTGGATTACAAAAAAAACAATTTAATAACTGTTGAAAACATGATTTTGTAAGACAACGGAAAACCTAAACATATTTGTTGAACCAAAAATTTTAACCTTTGGTAATATTCTCTTCAATATTCATAAAAAACTACAATTTGATAATAAATTGAAAAGAGTTACAGCAAAAACGTATTTTACATAAAAAACAAATAAGTATTAAAATTACAATATTACAAATATGTAAAATGTAGTAAATTGAATAAAAAATTGAGCAAAAGCGGTGGCGAATTGTTTGCAATTTTATTTATAAAAAATATAAAAAAAAACATGTAAAAATTAGAATTGGAAAAAGGTAAAAAAAAGAAGTAAGATTAGTTATTTTACTGTACAGACAGCCGATAATTATGAAAGTATTTCAATTATTAAATAATGTAGAATATGACCAACTGAAAAGTGTGAATACCCTGAAAGAAACTCTATAATATTTGTATACGAGATAATGAAATTCAAATAGAAATATAATTTTATGTATATGTATAGAATATAGAAAGAGTAAAACAAAACTCACTTTAATTGAATTAATTAATTAATTGAATAATAAAAAATCCATTCCAAAAAAATTAAATGTAATATTAATCTCAAACAAAATATGAGAGAGAGATAGAGAAAGGAAAAATTCATCTCGCAAATATTTCATATTATTTAAAGATAATATGTAGTATTATGTATATTTTGTATATAAGTAGTATAGTCGAATTACTCTTAAAACATGATTATAAGGTGAAAAGATCATTTTTCCATGGTAGTAGAATGCCTTAAAACTCCTAAATAAATATATGTTGTAGGAAAAAAAGATGAGCAAATGGGTGAATAGTTTTTTGTTTCAATACAAAACTCCATATAACTCTTAATTCAATTAGAAACAAAAGGAATTTGTCTGTGCGAAATGATATTGATTAATTAAATATTAATGCAAATTAATAAATTCGATGGGTCCGGTTGGCGCTTTGAACTGGGTGTGATATCAGAAGATACATCGATTTGATAGAATTGCACTTAAATTTGTAAGAAAACGGAAGCGGAACGGTATGATGAGAACGAAAACTGATAACGATTTGGGGGTTGCTCCATGCAAGCCTTAAGCGTCGCCGCCCCTGAAGAGTGAGCGTGCTCAACGTCTTTTAATTAAACCTAGACTTTCTTTAATCTCGGCTACTCGAATATATTCAATTGCTGTGAATAATCGTAATTGTTGTTAAACACTATACCTGCACTGTTGTCAGATTACAATTATCGTATACATAATTTTCATAAATTACATGTTTGTGTGTTTGTTTCTCAACCTACTAAAGTTTGTTTCTTTATTTAATATTCAGTTGGCTTAGTTGAGAAAGTGTACTCGAATAAATTTTGGTTTGACAATAATAAAAAAAGGGTTCGTTTCAAAACAATAAATAAAAAGATTGTAACGAAAGAGTTCAATAAAACAAATCAAAATGAAAATAGAACGAAAACAGTTCGATTAGTTGTAAATGATATCGATGAGATTACCTGACCGCCTTCGCCTTCGACGCTTTGCAATTCACGCCATTCTTCAATGGTCTGCGCCAGATCAATCATGCACAATGGCACTTTGACCTCGCCAATTTGGTCATGCTTGGAGAAACGATCGAAATCGAAGATCGCAAATACCAATGTCTTGTTCATGGCGTCAGCATAGGGCAGACTCTGCAAATATCGTATTTTTGTTTCGTTTTGAATTACACTCGGTTATTATATGAAATTGAAGCACACAACATTTGCACCACTTTGCTGCACGGTTCACTCAAAAACCAAAAAAAAAATAAAAATAAAAAAAAAACACAAATGAAGGTAAGTACTTGTACGGACGTGGAATAAATTGATGTTGTCTATATATACGTGGAAGTGTGGCTGTTTATTATTCATCGCTGTTTAAAGTATAATGGCAATGCCAAACGTAATGTGAGAAGATAATTCCTGAAGACATTTCGACGCTTCATTTTGTTGCCAATTTAAGAAGTTGTACAGGATATTATTTCTTATTAAATTTACATATTAATTACTTGTTCAACCTATTTGGCATTCCAGTAGTGAATATTTTGTGTTTATGGTACAAAAAAAAAGTGTACTTTACTCTAAAGGTGTTTTGGTTTTCTTAGCTCATTTTAGCTGAAGCTTCGTGGAGCCTGAATTTCGATGAAATCTTCTGCACTGTAAAATTATATTTTAACGTAAATAATTAATTTACCGTTACACCTGCAGCTCTGCAAACAATTATGACAATTAAGACTCAAATTATGAACTTAATGGGTTTCTTGGTGTTGTTATAAGAATGGTCTTAGGTGATTGGTTTTTTGATAAATGTTGTCACTGTATAGAGTATTTTGAGGGGAGGTAGGGGTAGCTGTTCTGTTTTATCGCGATTTTTGGGTTGTGTCCAGTACTTAGTAAATCCGCCGCTATCGTCACTCACTTTAATTGACCTAATAAGTTATTTCTCACCTTGAACGTGAAGGTTTCGTTGAATACCGGATTGAGCGTTTTACGATGGACTTTTGTTTCAAACTTCTTTTTCTTGTCCGGCAACAAATACACCTTTACGTAGGGATCTGATGTGCCGCCCATGTCCAAGGCGGGCAACTCCTCGGCCTGCAGCACGGTGACAGCTAAACTGTTTGAGTTGAAGTCGTATTCAAGCTAAATGAATTGCGTCGAGGTGAAACAGTGATTAAAATTGTGATTTAAATATGATTATTAATATAATGTTAGTTGGTTGTCTTATATATACAAATAGTAAATAAAATTTAAAATTGTCAAATACTTTGTATTGTAGTTTTCCCAGTTTCTGCTCGGAGACCTTGCTGCCCTCCTCGTCCGGCTCTTCAGCGTTCTCTGTCAATTCCTCCATGTCCGGCTGCACCTAAACGATACTCATGAAATAAAATTTGAAAATTAAATAACTTTTTTCTAAAAAAATTCATAAGTAACACATAGACATCGATTGCATTTTGTACATTGTGGCATCTACGTCAAGTAGTTAATGACTCCCAAGTAGTTATAGTAACGAGCATATTTACAGAAGCAGTTAATTATGTACAGAGAAGTGTAAGCTACATACAACTGAAGCATATCTTATATAAATTTGTTAATTGCAATGACAATTGTGTCTCACATCACCTTCTCTTTGTAGGCGGAGCCCAGCAGCTGGACGGACTTGAGGTCGACTCCCTTCTTGCCCTTGCCATCCTTGGCGCGTCGCTTTTTGCAGCATCGCCGCACACAGAAGCCCACAATGCCCAGTATGACCAGCAGAATAGTCACAATGATGCCGATTATAACGAACGACGGCAGGCCCGCTTTCTCCGCCAAGACGTCAATCTCCTGCTTTATGATGTTCTCCGTGGGATCGGGCGAGCCGGTCGTCATACTTTCCAACGTGGTACTGTCCGGCGAAATGGTTGTGTGCTTATGTTTATGGTTGAAGTGATTTAACGTCAAGTCGGGCTGTGTCGGCTCTACTTGAACTTCCTCCTCATCAGCCGCCGCCTCGGCGGCCGGTTCCTCGCGCTTCCATAGGCGCTTCAGCGATGAATTGGGTCTCATCGCGAGTGCTAGTGTCACTTCTCTCGCTTCTTATTGGCAATACTATACTCTGGTTTTGCTTTTTTCGTCTGCAATAACATTAATTTAAAAAAATTATTCATTAATTTGCTATAAAAATAATATACAAAAACTCATTATAATTTTTTATTAAAATCAAAGGAAATTCTAAGATTGAAATCACAAAGAAAGCGACAGACACTGGAAATAGAAGCAATTAAAACCGAAATGTCTGCCACTATATTCTGAATGGGAGATGTAAGGAAACAATTATTTCTTTGTTCACGCACACAAGATGAAATGATAAGACGTGTATGTCACATAATGATATCGACATTGCATGATTGCACGCCTCAGTGCACCCGAATTCACACATGGCAACCACCAGATTCCAGTTCAAATACACCCACGACACTAGCAACTCGATTCTCAAATTAACTATAGAATTGGTAAATCAGTAAGTAAATGTGTCTCAACTAAAAGGGAATAAAAAATTGTGACGTCAGCGGCCAGCATCAAAAGGAGCACATTCCGAGAAACCCATTCATCGGAGTGGTTTATTCCCATTGTACCATGTACTTGACTGACATGCGGCCTTGTGGGCGGAAACCCCCACAATTCGACTAATGCAATTGGTTAAAAAAAGCGTGTCTCGAGTCTCACTTCTCTTGTGGTGTAGCAATTTTTCGCCGTACATTTCCCACAGCGCAAGGACACATTTTATTAGGATGTAGAGAATCCTGCACCCTCGCTGTCTTGCTATTGTAGCACCAAAACAGCGCAACGTCGCGTGTGACACTTTCCTTATAAGCGCAGCAAACGCTAAAGAGCACTATCTCGAGAAATTCAATATACATATGTATATGTTTTTTCTTTTTTCCATACTGCAACATTATGAGCTTATGCGGGAAATGTGTGCATGGAAATTGTGTATCGGATTTCATGTTCTCTCCGACGAATTATATGGACTTTGTCTGTTCGCTGGTGTGTTTGTGTGCTTTCGTGGGAAGATTAATGGACAATCCAGGCTATGTATTTATGGATAAATATAGAATGTACGCAGTAGATTTATAAATGGCGACAAAGAATTTGTCGCGCGACTGGAGTGGATTCAGCCGAGGAGAAGTAACAAATGAAGCGAGCGACAGTCGACACTGACGGGAATTGCGATTAATATGTTTGAATATTGAATTCTCACTACAATTTTAACTCTTATTGATTTTAGCGGTTTAAACGTCAATAACCATTATTTTCAGATTAATTTGCATTAAATCAGAATTAATTGTTCTTAAAGATTAAACCGAAAATTTGTAATTAAAGAAATATTATCAGTAAAAGCAATTGACGTCACACGACGCCTACACTGGAATGCGAGGACGGCAACTACAAAGCTTTTGCCTCAAGAGGTGAACGAGAGCTTTGTGCACCCTAGACAACCGAGCTTAATCCCCCAACATACATTTTGTATTTAACTTTTGAAAATTCCAAATATGTTCACATAGAATTTAGAAAATTTCCATCAATCGGGAATGCTTGGATATTTTTAGATGTTTTTTTTACGAGAATTTTTTATTTACAATTCAACAGCTTACATAATTCATTTATTATTATTTACTGTAAATACCAGAGTTTGCACATTAACATATATCTGGATATGCAAATATTCTTGGGACGGTAAACAAATATGAAGTGGACAGTTTATCGATCTCAGCCAAGTATAATGATACCATGACTGATGTCATAATACACCAAAGGTATCCATTACTGAGGGTTGAACAAATATTTTGCTTACTAACTGCCAAACATATAATGAATGGCCGAAACAAATGAGACGCATTGTTCGACTCATATGAACCAAAATACTGCGTGACTAATCACTATAAACAATAATTATTCGACTTTTAATGATTGAAGTCACCATCTGTCTGGTCATGGTGTTTGTTTTATCGACGGACGTGACATTATTCGGCGTAGTAACAAATTAGGTGGAAGAGCTGGTGAGTTTGGTAGACGCATTCATTAAGTAATATCATTATTTTACATAATAGGAAATATAATTACTCAAGTTCAGTGTCTAAAACAGCTCAAGCTGCAATTTAGGACGTTCAAAGACGCAAAAACATTTCATTGGCTATATTTTAGATTGAAAAGCATAAATTATAAAAAGACTATCCGACTATTCGCTGAATCATTTAAAGAATCCCTTTTTCACCTCATGTAACATCGCATAATTATTTCTGATGCTGTCAGCAAATCACTATATCCACAGGCAATGAGAAACCCTTTCATCAAGAGCATTTCAATAGCATTTTATCCATTATTCAAATTAGAAAAGGTCAGAAGTTACGCTCGTATTATTTACTTGGGCCTGTGTAATGTTCCAAGAAACAGACACGCCTTAAAAGCGCCGGTGAAACTTGTTTGCTTTCTTGTTGTGAGTAATTTAATAAGGATCATCATCGTTGTCTGAAAATGTGAATTTTTTAAAAAATTGATTGAAAGTGAAAAACGACTAATATAAATAATAAAGGCAATTTTTTTGTAAAAATTAAATAATGATGCCCTACAACTTGTATTACGTATATTTAAAAAAAGAAGAAAACAACATAAGGATAAAATTGATGAATCTAATTTGAATGAAGAACATATTTCGAACAAATTCAATCACTTTTAAACTTCAGCCAAATTTTAGCAATTATAATAAAAACTGTTAAGAAAATGTCTTGAAACATATTTTGGTGGAATGTTTTTTAAATTAAATTTTTATAACGAGTAAAATGAATACAGAGACGGTTATCTTAATAATCCAATTCCCTGTTCTTAATCTTTTGAAGGTAGGAGATGCTCCCACGTTTCGCACACATTCTTGTGATGCAAATATTAGGAAGGTCATAATGTCTTTTTACCGGATGAGAATATTGTTTTAAACAAAGCCAATTCTGCACGAGGTGGTAGTTTTCTCATCACATTGCTTATTCGTGGCCGGGGAGCGTATGACTTTGAAATGAAAAGCAAATACAAATAAATAATAAAGCGACCGCCTTGTTTATTCAATTGGTTCCGACTCCAAGGCGCCGCCAAAGCAGACACAAGTTGGCAAAGTTGGTGTTCATGCGTCACCAGCAGAGAAATAGCATCTTACGAGTATAAATTCCAGCTTTTAATAATTCACACACAGAAATTTAATAGGCATTATGTTCTTGCAACTGTTATCAGTTTTGATGTCAGAAAAAGTATTTTCATTTATTATGGTATTTTTGTGATGTAGAATTAATTAAAAGATAATAATTTGAATTCTCATTTATAATTCTTAAACAATTTTACTAAAATTTTCCCAAAAAGAATGGTCTTTAATTTTATGGCATATATCTAAGATTTAAGGATTTAATGATGTTTTACTCCTTTTATTGAAATCTGTCCGATTTTTTTTGTGACCCAATTGTTTCTAAAAATCCTTAAATTTGAAGTTGAAAGATATTTGCAAGTCAGACAGTGATTGTTGGAGTTATAAGATTCTAATCAATATTACAAACGTTCGCTGAAATGGAATCAAATCTGCGCGGCGCCACGGCTGATGCTACATTTTGTGGCGTCGTGCCAATAGATATCCTTTTTCAGTATAGAGATTTCGTAACAATGCTGCAGTGAGAAAAGTCTAGATGTGTACGAGGACTCTAGACGTATTATATGCAGACTTGTAACTTGTCCCATATTTATTTGGAAAATATTTTTCATTTTGCTGCATTGATTTTAGTATTATGTCTCGACATCAAGTCGACATATTTCTTTTTTATAAGAATTCCTAAAAAAGGTCAATTATTAAATAGATTAAATATTTTTCAATAGACCCACTCTGGCTAAGTTATGCTTAGTACGCGTATTTTTTTGTATTTTTTGTTGAAATGGTTATTCTAGAAAATTCTTTTACTAATTAATAAAAGTTATACAAGATGAGAACGGTTGTAAATTGTGCAAAATTATTTAACAGAGAATTATTTAGAATATTAATTTGTGTTATTTAAAATATGTAACTTTTGTGTATACAAATACAAATAACCGCATAATTCTCGTTGGAAATTTCGAACAATTAAACATT
This sequence comes from Sylvicola fuscatus, assembly GCA_026546915.1. Taxonomy (NCBI): domain Eukaryota; kingdom Metazoa; phylum Arthropoda; class Insecta; order Diptera; family Anisopodidae; genus Sylvicola; species Sylvicola fuscatus. The sequence continues at coordinate 34,810 of JANSTS010011131.1, forward strand.
AATCAAAGAATTCACTGTCATGTAAATGTAACAATACATAAACCAACATTGTTTTTTTTTAACAATGAACTGGTATAAAAACATTTTCTTTTAACAGTCGACATCATCTGATATTGGATGAAATTTAATATCTCAGACGAATTGTTTAATATTGTTCTTGACTGTTTTGACATTCAACCTGAATTAAGAGATTTAATTTGAGTACAATCTTCTTTCTTGAACATTTCCACCCACAAATTATCCTCAGAGCTGCGCTTTAATTGGTGTTTGATCTGAATCTTCACGTTTTTCCGTGAAATTAGGTTTTTCCTTTAATGTTTATGTTATTTCTTTCCAACATTTTCCAGGAAGAGCATTTAAATTTCAATTGAACTTGACGTTGTATCGATTAAAAGGCAACCGCTTAAATACATTATATAAGTGACGACCCCAATTTAATGCAGCGTCACCTCGCCTCAGATTTCATTATTTTGGGGCCAAGTAGAGATTCGAATGAAGTGCGAGAAATCGTAGAACTGCGAGAAGTATGTACTTACAAGTATATAGAGTTAGGTTGCAAATATATAAGCACAAAGATTGTTGGAAATATTCTAAAACTGAGAAGTAAACGGCAGACATTTCGGCTCCTTTATTTGTAGCACATCGTTTCAGCCAGGTTTTATCTGCATGGTTCCAATTGAGGCGCCTTTTGGTCATTTTTTTGAATAATCAATAAGGCAGATTCTTTTTCTCTTTTTGTGCTTACAAATATATATAATTATGAAAAGACGTCATAATTGTGAAATTTAACGTGACTATTGTTATGCACAAAACGTGACAACCCCTTCATTTTTTTGCTTTTTAAAGATAAAATATCAATTGAATGTGCTTTAAAAAATATAAGTAATTATGAAAACGACATTGTCAGCAAATTGAAGGAGCTCGAAACATCTTATATTTTAATTAGCGATCTTGTCAGCGATAGTTTAAAGTGCTCAATTCTAAACGAATCTAATGGGGGATTTTATAATTGACAATGACATTTATTATTTTATATATTTATTTTAAAAAAATTGTCTAAGACGAAGATAATTACAAGAATTTTAATTCTTCATAGATATAGTATTGATCAGTTTTAACACTTTTATTGACCACACCGATTCGACGAATTGATTTATTTCGTTCAATTAGCTTCTTAACTGACACTTTTGTAAACTTTTATATGTTTTCATTGACAAAGTTTAGTAATAATTAATACACAGAATGCTCTTTTCAAATTAATATATTTAACCATTGTCAATTAGCAAAAGCTTTCAAACTGCATCTTGTGATACTAAATCCACCTACTTACGTACACTAAGAGAGTGAGCATAAATAAATATTACATACTCGTAGACATTAAACATTGTACAAGCATATATTTTCTATTCGACAATCGACATGCTCTGCATTATTAATCATAGAAATGGTTGAGCAAAGAATTCTAGCACTCTTGGCGAGGCAGCACATAAAATGTTAAAGTCAGTTCTCAAAAGGACGATGCCACATTTGGCGAGGAAATATTCATAATTATTCACACAAAGCGTCGCGTCGGAGTTTCAGCTGGGTATTGAAAAGATTTCATTTAAAGACATCCACGTTTGTTTGGATGGAGTGAGAGTATATTGATAACAATTTAAAATATGTGATCAAGATTTTTTTTTAGCTGAGATCATTCACCCTGTTCAGAGAGTTATTATTCTGTTGCCAGACTTTGCTTTTCAAAAGGATTATATGCATACATGTTTCCATTATGTCTTACAGTATATAGTGGAAAAGAATGCTTTAGAAGTTCACCAGATAGACATACAAAATCTGTTGTACCATGTTGTAATGTTTAATCTAGAAACGTGCTTTTTTGTTGTCTCAATCCAACAGACTTTAAAATATTTTTATATTCCTTGAAGCTCTGCCTAAAAGAAAGCATTGAGACGTGAATTACTCTAAAATTATAGTATTTACCTATAGGCTTTGTTGTTGTTTTTTTTCTCAATGATAGAAATATTTGACTATTAAAGGCAAAAGCCAGACGTCGGTGGTGTGGGTCTCTAGGGATTATGCTCACAAACATGTTTTCGACCTTTATTTGAGGCCGCCATGAATGGGTTAGGACTGTTTCAGATATATTTCAGTAAATGCCGTTTTATAATTGAGTGTGAATTTATAGAAAAGGTCAGACTTCTTTCAAGCATATTAGTATTTGAAACGTAAAATTAAAACGGATATAGAAAATCCAAGAAAAGTAGAACATTTCTTAAACATCAAAGAATCATAAAATCAATATCTCAATAAATTTTAGACATAATTAATATTATGTAATGAATGATGAATCTATATGAGATGACACAACATTAGAAAATTCCAGACAAAAATAATCGTTTAAAAGAATTCAATATATGGACGCCTCAACGAAGTCTTATAGATACTGGGCTCAATAGTCGCTTATGCGGATTCTAAATGGAGTGACTTTTGTTCATAAGTCGACACATCCACATTATGCCCAGCCTTCTACACAATATTAAAGGTAAATCGTCGTAGAACCTCTTAGCCCGTAGGTCATATTAAATACATTGGCGAATGACATAAATACTCGAGTAGAATGATGTAGCTTTCATACGCAACGTTTTAAGTTTAGGAACACCCATCATTTTTGCGTATGCCCTCAAAGCTTTCTGATTTCTGAGAACATGTGGAAATTTGTTGAACCGTAACGAGAATGTGCCCATTTGGAAGCTTAAACAAACTCCGAGTGGGTTTGTCTTGAAAAATTCGCATTACACTGCAGGGGATCCGTTTTAATTGAGTGCTTCCTCAGCGGAGTGTCTCCTCCTTACTACTTTTCGACGGTGCAAGATCAGAAAAAGCAGACATTTAAAATTATGCTAATGAAGGACATGTGATGAAGATCTGCATCCACAAAAGAACTTTACTTTTTGAAAGGAGCATTTCCTACCATTGAATTAAAAACAATTGATTTTAAGATACAATTATTCTATACTTTTCGAGAATTTGTTTTAATTTAATAAGGAAAATTCGAAGGAAAACATTAAAAAATAGAATGGGTTACATTATTTAAATTAATTTGATTTTCAGTTTGCATTGCTCAAATGGATTGTGGTCTCAAATTCGTAGAAATAGTAGAAAATCTTTTTTATGTAATATGATGATGAATCCTTTCATTCCTTATTTTTATTCAAGAATTGTGGATTGACGTGGAAACGGGAAAACCGAATACAGAGAAAATAATCTTAATCTATCTGATAAAGTTTGCCGTGACGCAAATCCGACGGTAATCCGACATTCACCATATGACTAGGAAATGTATTTAATTTACATTAGTAGTCTTCTTGTTGAATCGTAATTTAATTTAAAAGAATAAAATACAAAAGTAGCCAACGGCAGAGTTTCCAATTCCTGACCCTAAGTCATATTTTAAACATTTACATAATTTTATTTTACTAGCTGTTCGGTTGCCCAAGTTAAATGAAGTTAAAGATTAACTAAATCGTCAAACTTTTTATGTGTGAATATTAACAGACCGACTGCATTAGATTAATGGATTAATTATATTTAGAACAATAAACAAGGAAAAAAAATTATATCCAATATTTCAAATTAAGAACATTACCCTTAAAAGAAGAAATCTTTTGTTCGAGATAAACCATTTGTTTGCATTTCCAGATTAATCTTTTATCGACTGTCACATTTATTCTGTTCCATTTTATTTTCTTGTCTTTTCAAGCAACCTTCAATCCTGGCGCTTATTGTTTTACAACCTTGACAGCGGATATTTGCTTTTGACTTAAGTAGCACATTTTCAGTTCATGTATTGTTGATTTATAGTTTATACTAACAGAATAGCGACACAGTTTGATGAAAATTGATGGACTGATCAAAGTAGCGACAATTTGATATCCTTAAGAAATCATAAAGTATTAAAATTGTTTCTAATACAGACTTAACTATTAAAAAACTGAGCAAATATACAAAAGTATTGGCCAAAATCTCTGCCCCAATTCAGAAGTAATAAATCGATAGCGATGCAATGTCGTTGTGAGTTCAATTCGTATGTGTAAGTAAGAAGCGTGTTGATACACGAGAAGCACTCAATGCGCATGATCTGTAGCAGTTTATTCTTTGTCGTTTTTAATATAATAAATTGATTAAAAAGAAGGCATATGCAATTGTAATTTTGATTGAACCCGAAAGCTTAAATATCAGTTGTCGTTTCAGATTATTGCAAGAAAATTGGCAACAAGGTCTGGTGGATTTTCTTAAAACAATTAATGCTTTCAAGTAGAAACCGTAAATACTTCAGTAATTCATCAATCAATGGATATGCTAATTTCAGTTGTGGGATTCGGATTAAAAATAGTGGGCAAGGTTATTGATGAAAAAGTGGGGGCGTACATGATTTGGGTACATCCGCAGTGGCAATAGGGGGTAGCACGGTTGCCATGTTTGCGCTCAATCACGTTGTTTTCGAAAGCTGGAGATAACACTAAAGATTATATATAGATTCGAAAACATCAAAATGGCAACCGTGACATCCATCGCGTTGATAACACTAATTATTGTGCGCGTAAAAATAGAGCCCATTGAAAAGTGCGGCGGTGTCACGCGGAGGACGCACGGGTGTCAATATCTTGGGCCGAACGGAAAATGGCACACAAGGGCTTAAGTACTCGGTGCACAAAAACTGAACTTAAAATCAATAAGTAATGTCGTGTAGATGCGAATGGGGGTTGACGGAAAAGCGAGGCCTAGCTCAAGAAAATTGTATGTGTAAAACAAGAAACGAAATGAATCAATATACGTATAGAGACAATTTTTCTTGTGCCCACTTATTTTTCCGGAGGCTTTTTCTTTTCTTCACGTTTTTTTTTTAATGCGCAATTTGAGATTTTTACGTAATCAATTTACAGGCATTTGCCCTAAAAATTCCACTTCTAAAGAATTCTTAGCTTCATCAGATTCAACATTAATTTGTTTTAACACTTTTTCACCGACTGATTTTGTTATAGTTTTCCAATCAAACTGAAACTGAAAAAAAAATGAAAAATTCATTGATCAATTGAACTCACCTTGAATTAGAAGAGCTTTTTCGCGTTTAATCCAAACTGCGTTGGAAAAAATTCATTGATGTAATGATTTAATGGCGACAGCGATGGGGTGAAACTAATGAAAATTATGGGGGAAAAACGCGAAAATTTTAACACGATTTTTCACTGCGATTATTGTTGTTCGCCATGATTGCTGTTCAGCGCGCGGGGTGATTCAGCTCTAGACTTTTAATTTTTTTTTTCTTCGCACTTTTCTTGTGGTTGGCCTGAGTCGCGCTAGGCTAATGCAGCGAATCTTAACTACCGAACTGAATGTCACAACTTGAACTGCGTAATCTCAGAATGAATTCACTAACGATATGTGACTTTTCTCTTAAAAAAGAATCTGCTTCTTAGTTTTTGCTGGGCTTTCGACGGGAGACTTTGCAAATGGGTTGTATTCCCTTAAACTCATCAATAAAACTGAATTCTGTGTCCGCCAGTGTAACACCAAGATGGTGGTGTGTGCGCTAATGGGCCTGCACTCTCTCTAGCCTTACTGGTGTGCATGGAGGCCTGAAAGCTGGCACAGAACTTCTGCGAATACCCTCACTCGTGCAGTGGCCCATTTTGACATAACGTCACATTGTACCATAGGAAAAGCTCGACAATCTGCATTCGTGTGAGTTTTGAATTGGTGATGGTGTTTGTGGGGAAAAATCGATTTTCTTATTATGTGGCTGGCATTTTCCAATGTGTGCGGACTTTTTACTGGCATGGTGAAGTGCGGGGCATGCGCTTTAATGGTTGAGGAGCTCTGCGCTTGTGCGCTGTTTTAGTGAGAGCATTTCTTCGATGTAGAGGAATGTTGATGGTTTTCGATTGATAAGAATTAATATAAATGTTGACTCTAGACTTTAATTTATATATAAACGGTACCATAATTTTTCTTTTCTAGCAGTTTTTAACAATTATTTATTTACAATCAGTTAAGTGTTTCAAATTGGAAGAAAGAAGCATTTTAATTTTGTTCTTAAGCCATTTTGTCAATTTCAAATATATAAAAGTATCAACCAAAGTCAAAACATTGAAGCTTTCTGCGAAAGCTTTGTAAATATAGTAAAGTTCAAAGTGACTAAACTTAAAGGGGTAGTTTT